>NW_019013812.1:5282-22858 GCF_000150535.2 Carica papaya | reverse complement strand
GTGCTGGCTCTACCGAGTGGATCAGGAGGGTATACAGTTTATAGTGATGCCTCCTATCTGGGCCTGGGTTGTGTCCTGATGCAGCATGGAAAGGTTATAGCATATGGGTCTAGACAGCTAAAGAATCATGAGAAGAACTATCCTACCCATGATTTGGAGCTTGCCGCAATCATACACGCCTTGAAAATCTGGCGCCATTATTTGTATGGAGAGACCTTTCAGATCTACACCGATCATAAGAGCTTGAAGCACATCTTCACTCAGAAGGATCTCAACATGCGTCAGAGAAGGTGGATGGAACTCCTCAAGGACTATGATTGTGACATCCTATACCATCCAAGTAAGGGCAACGTAGTAGCCGATGCCCTCAGTAGGAAGAGTGCAGGCACCCTAGCCCATCTGATGGTTTCGGAATGCAGGTCCATTGGGGCTACGCAGCAGGTTCGACTGCAAGATCTGAAGAGGGCCACATGTTTGAGCCACCTAGCAGTCCAACCCGAGCTAATCCAAAGAATAAAGGAAGCCCAGTCAATCGACTCCGCCCTAGTAAACCGCAAGAAGGATGCAGAACAGGGAGTGAACTCAGAATTTCAGATCTCTGCCGACGGATTGATTCGTTTCAAGGACAGAATGTGTGTCCCAGACGACAATGAATTAAAAAGAGACATCATGACAGAGTCCCATAGTTCAAGGTTCGCCATGCATCCAGGAAGTACAAAAATGTACCAAACTATGCGACCCCGATTCTGGTGGAATGGGATGAAGAGAGATATAGCCGACTTTGTATCTAAGTGCTTGGTATGTCAGCAGGTCAAAGCAGAACATCAACGCCCAGGGGGGTTGCTTCAGCCTTTACCGATTCCAGAATGGAAGTGGGAACACATCACCATGGACTTCGTATCGGGACTACCCAAGGCACGATCGGGACACGATGCCATATGGGTAATTGTTGACCGACTCACTAAGTCTTCCCACTTCCTGGCCATCAGAATGACTGATTCGTTGGACAAGTTGGCAAGAATGTATGTCCGGGAAATAGTCAGACTGCATGGGGTCCCAGTAACAGTGGTATCCGACAGGGATCCCAAATTCACTTCTCGGTTTTGGAATAGTTTCCAGCAAGCTATGGGAACAAAGCTGTCCCTCAGTACTGCCTTCCACCCCCAAACCGATGGACAATCAGAGAGGACAATCCGTACGCTGGAGGATATGCTCCGAGCTTGTGTCCTTGACTCCGGAGGCCATTGGGACGACCATCTACCCCTGATAGAGTTTGCCTACAACAACAGTTACCAAGCAAGCATCGGCATGGCCCCATACGAGGCGCTTTACGGGCGTCCGTGCAGGTCACCGATTTGTTGGGAGGAAGTGGGCGATAGAAGATTGTTTGGCCCGGATTTAGTGGAAGAAACCACGTCCAAGATAGTTAAGATCAAGAAGAACATCCAGACAGCTCAGAGTAGGCAAAAGAGCTATGCTGATACCCGAAGGAGGGACCTGGCCTTTGAGAAAGGTGACCGGGTGTTTCTTAAAGTCACCCCCTTCAAGGGAATTAGTAGGTTCGGCAGAAGGGGAAAATTAAACCCCAGATACATTGGACCCTTTGAAATCTTAGACAAGATTGGTACCACTGCCTACAGACTTGCACTGCCCCCTGAGCTCTCCCGGGTTCACAATGTGTTTCATGTATCTATGCTGCGCAAGTACAATCCGGACCCTTCTCATGTCGTGGCTCATGAACCGCTCTCACTCCGAGAGGACTTGTCTTATGAAGAAGTACCGGTCAGTATCACGGACCGAGAAAGCAGAATACTCCGTAACCCGGAAATATCATTTGTAAAAGTTTTGTGGCAGAACCACACGCCTAGGGAGGGGACTTGGGAGCTGGAATCAGAATTTAGGGCCCAATATCCTCATTTGTTTGATCAAGAGTAATGAGGCAAATTTGGGGGCCAAATTTTTTTATGGGGGGGAGAGTTGTAGCGCCCGGAAAGGAGGGGGAAAAAAAAAAAAAAAAAAAAAAAAAAAAAAAGGGGGGGCCACGTCAGCAGTCACGTCAGCAGGCCCGGTCAGCAGTCCCGGCCAACCGGGGCCTGCCACGTGGCAAGATCGCGTCACTCCAAAAGGAGCCACGTTGGCGATCCGCGTGGGTGCGATCCGACGGCCCAGATCAATCGCGCGATCGGACGGCCCAGATTCAAACGCACGGACGGCCCAGATTCAATCAAAAACGAACGGCCCAGATTAAAATGAAATGAACGGCTGTGATCAAAAGGCAAGGGGTTATAAATAGAACCCCCACACCAGACCACAAACCCTAGCCGCCAGCCGCTCGCCGGAGAAGACGAACCAGAGGCCGACCGCCGCCACCCGCCGCCACTCGCCGCCGCACCGGGGAAATTTCCGACCGCCGATCGAGGTAAATTTCATACCCCCGACTCGTTTTTCCCCACTGATTCCTCCTATGGCCAAATCGAAGCCGAAATCCCGGCCAAACGGCCGGAATACGCGGCCGAAGCCCAGCGGCACCGCCGCGCCCCCTCTCGATTTTTGCCTCCGACGAGGCCCTTCCCGGCCTCCGTTCGATGCAATTTTTATATCACCGTGATCACCATTCTTTTCTCTACAGGTTGACCGAAGCCAAATCACCAAAACACGAACTTCGCCGGAGGGTCGCCGTACCCGAGAGCGCCGCCGCCGGTAAGCTCCGTTTTTCCGTGATTTTTTGGCCCCCCGAGGGCCCTAGGGTTGTTTTCTGACAAGGACCAATGCGAGTGTGGCCGAATTCGGCCAAAAACGGCCGAAAACAGTCAACCCGAGGCGACTCGCCGCCGCCAGCGGCGGCGCCGTCGCCGGAGCACGGCGGAGCCGCCGTGCCGGAGTTGCGATTTGGGCCGAAAGAGGCCCTGGGCCTAATTTGGATTTTTTTTGGAACCCGTGCAGGTACTGTGAGCGTGTTTCAGTTCCCCGGGAAAAATTCAGGGGAAAATTAGGGACAGCCTGCAGGCGCACTGTGAATCGTATTCGGATCCCAAAAACAGGTAAGGACCCCTCACTCTATTTCCTATCACGGTATTAAAGTTCAAAATGATAAAACGGTATTTCTTGAATTAACGCATGTGTGAAATTGCTTAAGGTTGCTAATGGAGCCCGAGTCTAGTGTGATTAATGATTTACTGTTGTTTGGCATGTTTTACACTGTTTTACAACTTTAAATGCATTATGGGGTTTGATGTGTTCATTTTATAATTTCGAATGCATATATTACTGTTTTATTAATTATGGGTTGAATGACTGAAGAACTGATACTGTATGTTGTCTGTTTGGCATGAACTACTGTTTGCTTGTTTGTATGTGAATTGATGATGCTTATTGAGGAAAAGGAAAATGAAAGATTGTGTAGACTGATAATTGTATGATGGGGTCAGCCTGACTAGATATCCTGGGAGATGGTGGACGAACCGGGTCCGTAGGGAACCCTACCGGGATTGTGGTCTCACATGCCGGACGGGGCATGGAGATCTTATGGTTTTGGCGCCCATACCGGACGGGGTATGGGGACGGCCCGTTTCACCCTCATACCGGACGGGGTATTGAGGTTTATGGTTTTGGCGCCCATACCGGACGGGGTATGGGGACGGCCCTGAAAACTGATTATGAATGTTAAAGGTTAACGGGTAGCGGGACCCCTAGGGACCCCCATGGATACTAGTAGGCTGGTAAATGAGAAAAGAATATGTTGTATAATGATTGAATTACAAAAGGCGTGATAAGTGCTATGTTTTACAGCTTATATTATTCCATGATTGTGATAATGTTATTATTTTTCTTATATTGTTTTCATAAATTCCACCGAGGTAAGTGGATGGTAAAGGTTTTCATGTTAATAAACGAGTTTATTGTAAATTATGCTCCATTGGTCTTTTTGTGGTTTTTTACCCACCTTTATCTCCGTGACGGTGAGATATCGTGATGTTCTTACTGGGCTAGTGTAGCTCACTCCTTAATTAACCATTTCAGATCAGGAAGACATGGTTCCCGAGCCCGTTCCGCAGGAGGACGACGAAGGGGATGCCTAGAGACTCTGTAATCATACGCATAGTTTTATTTTCGAGTTTCTTTCTTAGTTAGTTTAATCTTTTATATTTTAAGTACGTTTTTGGTTTTTCGTGTAAGGGATGTTAAATGAAATTTTGATCTCGCTTCCGCATTCGATATATTTAAATACTCATTTCATTTTAATATTTTCCGGGGCCGTTACATAAGTAGTCGCGGAGAGTCTTATTTATTTGTATAAGTTGACGAAATTTTGCTTAAGTGGTTTTTGATCTAATAGTTAATTTATTATATCTTTGAAAGTGTTTGATATTTCAAAGAGAGAAAGAGAGAGAGAGAGGTTATACATTTTTTTTTTCCATAATATTGTCAATCCAACTTGACTCAAATATTCATTTATATGTGAAAGAGTACATGTACATTATTAGAGTAGAGTTAGATTAGTTAGATGAATGAAATCATTTCTCTAGGTAGTACAATAGCTTCTTTTGAATGATATGTTTGTTTCATTATTAATTTGATATTTTACTTGTCAAGACTAAAAGTAAGGGTGTGAGATCCACAATATGGGAGAAGCAGTTTGGTGGGTATTTTAAAATTTTGACGATGGTCTTTTGCCAAGAAGACTAAGATTGGGTGGTGTAGGCAGATTATTGAGGGATTATACCTATATTATAAGATGCATCTTCTTAAATAATATAGGAGTGATAAATTTTTATATATAACAGAATTATTAGTCATTAAAAAAAAAAAACTTAGAGATCGTAATAAATAATTTTATTGAATACTGGACTCAAAAGTAGTGGTGAAGGTTATTCTCATATGGCTATTTCCTCATGATTGTGATGTTATATTATGGTCGTAATAATTTAATAAAAATAAATAAAGAAAAAAAATGTTGCTAAAACTTAAAGTTGAAACAAAATCTGAGATCTTATCACTATTTCAGGGAGTCTTGTTGATCTCCTTCAAAGTTTGAAACTCAAGTGGTTTGACAAGAGAATCTCACAAACATATCGTTCAAAAAACAACTTTGTAGGTTGAATAGTGATGAATGCATAAAATAAGAAGGAGAAAGTGAGAGTGAAAAGAGATCAGTTCATTAAAATGCATATAGCGTGTCCTGGGGTTCACGTTTATCAGTAAATGCCTGGCCTGGTTGAATTGGATTGACCCTCTTAATTATTTCACATTTATAGCCATACATGCGTATATATTCGCATAATATCTATATTAACATGATACTACCAAGTGATTGTACTCGTGAAGTTCTGTCTGACATTTAATGGCTCTTCCGTTGTCATTATTAATTATAGACATACACGCATATATCTGCACAGAATTCTTCCTCCACATTTAATGTATTCATTCATATATTATTTTGTACCATATTTCCTTTCTTGTTTTGTTGAGACTTCTATGATTTTTATTAACATTATATATCTTTCATTCAATTTTTATTAAAAGAGAAATGCAATATTCGCCTTGAGAAATTATTAGATTTTTAACACCGGCTATTCGTCCATATATTAATATGAACAGTAAAATCTTTTTTTTAGTTGTTTGTGAAATATATTTATATAAAAACTATGATAACCAAAAGAAAATCAAGATAAAGTCTAGTTACTGAAAATTATATAATTATATATATAATATCATCTACAATGGATATGAGATAATTGAGATTTTAGATAATCATGTGCTTTTTATTTAAAATTATATTTTGTTTGATTTTAATTAATTTAATTTCACTTATTTTTAAGTGATAATATATAATATATTTTGTTTAAATGTGACTACTGTTTCTTGGCTTGACATTTCTTCATCTATCTCTGCATGTTGGCAAATTCAAATGCATTACTTTATGCTCTTCATTTTCAGAAATAAAATTTAAAAAAAAAAATATTGTATTAGTTTATCCGAATCAGAGTGATCCTTCCCAGGCATCCCCCATCTAAATCTATAGAGTTTTCAACGTAACTTTTAAAAATCTTTAGGAGTCAGATACACACATATATACACACGTATGTATATATATATATATATGTCCAGTACATAAACTATACGTATATATTTAAAATGGTCCATGGGATTTAATGAGTTAAAACTTATTTTGGATCAGGAAGTTTTCAGAATGTGTACTGATGGTCTTGCGGGTTGCCAATTTTGTTTTGTATATATACAAAACAATATTGCAGAGGTTTTTATTATGGAAAGACTGCTCAGAAGCACTTGAAAAGAGAGGCATGGATCATGTGAATTGCATCTGCAGGTGTACCTTCCTTCTACATTTATAATCCATTTCCCTTCTCTCTCTCTCTCTCTCTCTCTCTGTATATATATATATATATATTCCTCCTCAAGTTCTTTCAAACAAACTCTACATAATTATTTACATATACACATATATCTACTCTAGAAACTCTTTAAAAGATGAATAAGTACTACGGCTTCTCCATCATGGTGATTCTCTTTGCGCTTGTTCATGATATTCTGCCCGCCTCTGCATCTCCAAATCATTGTAATCCTTTTTCTCTTCACCTAATTTCATCTATATATATATATATGTATATGTATATATCCAGACATATATGTATAATTCATGGTAATAATTGTTAAATCTAATTAACATTTCAGTTCGAGTCCAAGAACAGGGTGCTGGGTATCAACCTCGTAAGCATAATCAGGTTTGTATGAAAACTACATATACATAATTAAATTGATAGTTTAGTTATTTTAAATATATGTGTATGAATTGTATAAATATGTATGTACAGGTGGAGGTGCTGGGCATGGACTTATATCCAACAGGATCAAGCTTGCCGGACTGCTCACACGCGTGCGGACCATGCTTCCCATGCAAGAGGGTGATGGTGAGCTTCAAGTGCTCCACCGAGTCCTGCCCCATTGTTTATAGGTGCATGTGTAAAGGCAAATACTACCATGTCCCTTCCAATTGATACTGACCGTCCATTAATCACGTGTTGAGATATCTACACCCTCCATCAAGATTGATTAGTTAGTGGCTACTTTTAATTATTTATGGTTGTGTAGGAAGTTTATTAGATATTTTTATTTCATTGTTCGGGTGTTTTATGGATGATTTTTGTGAATAGGGGATTAGTGAGTTCAATTAGGAGGATTTTGCTCTCTTGATCCTGTATTAACATTTTTATTTGTTTAAGAGGATAATTACCAGTTAGTTTTCTTTTTTTTTTTTTTGGAGATATATATTTAATGTTAATTATCATAGATAATAATTTTAAAGTAAAATTTAAAATATATTAAATTAAATTAACAATTCTAAATATAAGACCTAATATTAGATTATTAAAAATACATATATATTTTTTTATTCAACATTTAGTTTGGGCTGTGAAGGTTGCGAGTTTGGTGAGCCCTTGAAAAGGGAATACCGAATATGCATGATAGGGACCATTTCGCTAAAAGATCGTGACAAGTCAGCTGGAACACGTGGCAGTATATGATTAGGTCTTTAGTCCACGTTCGCACTCACTTTTTTAACTTAGTTTCTTCAATATATATATATGTTTTTTTAAATAAATAAATAAATTTTAAAGAAGACACGCTTTCTTCCGCTTGAAGTTGCTTACCTATGTTAAATTCATATGGTGGGCTGAGATTGAGAGGTACATAAAGCCTGTTTCCATTATTTTATTTATATATATTTGATATTTATACAAATTAATTTTCAAGTGATATTATATAAGATTGAAAAGTATATGTTAAATTTATCGTATTTGACGAAGTTCTAAAGATGAGAGTTCCCAAGAATCTTGATGTACCTTTGGCACCATTTTACTTTATTATAGTTTAATCAAATTTTATAAAATATTATGGACTTACCCATTTTATTTCAGAAAATAAAATATTTTTTTATGAATTATTATTTAAATAAATGTAATTTTACAATAATTTTAATAAGTCAGTATACTTGGTAAACAAAGAGGAATTAATAGTAAGAAATTTATGCGAAAAATTAAATAAAATTGGTTTCTTACATGTTGCAATTTTAGATTTAAAGATTTCAGTTAATTTAATGAACTAATTATTTAATGTATAGAATATAAATAATTAAGATATTGTGCATTGATTTTAACGGTGATATAAATAACCTCCGTCTTGGGTTCCAAAAGACTATGATTATCCCAAGAATATTCTTTGGATCAGAAACCCAAACTTTATTAGGTCATAATTCATAATAATATTGAATTTATGTTAAAATATTATATTAGTCTTTATATCATTTTAAAATATTTAAATTAGTTCCCATATTTTGTTTTTGCAATTTTAGTTTTTGTACTTTTAAAAAATAATTTATTTAGTTTCTAACCATTAATGCACATTAATACTATTGGTGAAAATGTCATATGGATTTAAATTTAAGATATTTTGTATTTTGATTGGATTATAAAGTTTAATTTTTAATTATTTTTTATAAAATATTAAAATATATATATCTTAGCTCAATTTGGTTAATCTCTTCATTTTGACATTTAGAGTAGTGTTTAATAACTTGGGAGACTATGATACTATTAGCAGTATTAGCAACAAATATATAATCAGTGACAGAAATACAATCGAAGATGAAACGATGGATGATCGATTGGGCATAAAAGTTACATAGTACAATAGAATAGGTGTAACACCCTAAAATGAAATTGTAATATAATTTAAAATTAATAAATATAATTTTTTAATTTTTTTAATTTAATTTAGCGTAAAAATGAAGTAAAAATTGAAGAATGATAAAATTGAAAACAATTTTGGGAAAAATGGGTGAAAATTTGGATTCTGTAGGTATTTTTAAAAGAAAATTCGAAAACTAAGGGTCAAAATGCAATTTTAAAAAGTTTTGCCACGTCATATGCCCGGTCAGCAGGCTCGATGAATCAGGACGCACCGCATGACAGCGGACGCTGACGCAGTGCCACGCAGGCGATTCTTGTGCCCGCGATCGAATGGCCCAAATCCGTTCTACGCGCACGGACGACCCAGATGTGTTCCCTCCCCAAACACGATCGGACAGTCAAATTTGAATGCGATCAGACTGTTCAGATTAGATCGCGATAGACGGCACAGATTCGATGAATGCGATCGGACGATTCAGATTAGATCGCGATAGACGGCTCAGATTGGATCGTGATGAACGGCTCCAGATTCTCTCCCTATTTAATTGCGATCGGACAGTCCAGATCAAACGCGATAGATGGCTCAGATCAAAAGCAGATGGATATAAATAACCCCCATCCACACCAAACCCTAACCCTAGCCACTAGACCCCCTCGCCAGAGAAGAAGACCCAGCCCCCAGAAAAGAGACCGCCACCACCCACCGCCGTACCGGAGCCCTTTTCGACTGCCAAAAAATGTTAAAATTTTTTCTTTTACTCGAAATTCAATTCTTAACACACCCATGGCCAAATTGGAGCAAAAGGACCGGCCGATTGGCCGAAAAACGTGGGCAAAGCTCAGCGGCACCGCTGCGGAAAATTTCACAAAACACTTCCGATGAGGGCCTTCCCGATTCCCGTGCTGCGTGATTTTTCTATCTCACCATTTCCTTCTCTACATGTTGACCGGAGCAAAACACCCAACCACAATGTGAGTCGGAGGAGCCGCCGCACCGGAGAAGCCCACCGCCGGTGAGTTTCAGTTTTTTATATTTTTTAGGCCAACCGAGGCCCTTTAACATGTTTTCTTGCATGGATCGATGCAGAATCGGTCGAACTCGGCTGAAAACAGCCGACTCGAGGTGGACCACCGTCGTGCCGGAATTTTAAAATTGGCCAAGTGGGTCTTGTGACTAATTTTGGGTTTGTTTTGGATATTTGTAAGTACTATTAGTACGTTTTAATTTTTGAAAAAAAAATTCAGGGAACCCGAGAATCGCTCGTAGACACAGTCGAACAGCTTAACTTTTTTGACATCAAATCGATTAAGAATCCCTCACCTTATTCCCTATCATAAAATTGAAGTTTAAATAAATAATAGTCCAGTATTTTATGCGAATGTAGAAAATGTGCATAATTAATTACGGATTATTAATCGAGCCAAAACCAGAAATTATCTACTGTTGTTTGTTGATTGTTTTTACAGTTTATATGCATGATTGTATCTTATTAATTTGTTTTATGACTTTGAATACATGTATGGCTTATTCTATGTGTTTACGGCTGAATTGGAAAAAATAAAAGTTTAACGGTAAAAATTGTGTGATTAAGTGAATGGATAAAACATCAGCCTTACTAGATATCCTAGGAGATGCTAGACGGACAAGGTACATAGGGAACCCTGCCGTAAACGGTGTCTCATGCCGGACGGGATATTGAGACTTAGTAATTTAGGGCTCATACCGGACGGGGTATGGGGACAGCCCGCTTCACCCTCATACCGGACGAGGTATTGAAGTTTTGTAATTTGGTGCTCATACCGGACGAGGTATGGGAACGGTCCGTAGTGGAGAATGTTAAAGGAAAGGATTCATGTATAGTAAGGACATCCCTATGAACCCCCATGGATACTAGCAAACTGGTAAAAAGAGTGACAGTTATTGTTTGATTTATTGATGATGGATATAGAATTATAATATGTGCTATGTTATTGATTATACATGAGATCATTCCTTATTTAACCATTTCAGATCAAGAGAACCAAGTTCCAGAGCTCGAACCGTAAGAGGATTGTGAGTAGATGCTAGTTTTCTTTATTTTCTGTTTATTTCCTTATTTCTTGTATTTTTTTTAAAAGACTGAATTCCGTAACTCTGTTTGGTTCTTTAAGTTATTGTGTATGGAATGTAAATCTTGAATATTTATTATGCTTCTGCACTTAATTTATAATTTATTTCTTTTGGATATTTTTGGAGTTGTTACAGTTGGTATCAGAGGCACGTTTCTCGAACTCATTCCTTACACAAAATTCTTAAGGAACACGAAAATAATGGATTATCACTCAACCATTCCTTGTGAAATACAAGTACAGATAGATGATAATAGGAAGACTCCTACTAAACAGAGCAACCCGGGAGGGTTCGCTTAGAGAAGATGTTGACCGGATATTTGAGATGCTGGAGAGACTCATTGCTGCCCAGCAGGGACGGGGAGGAAAGGAATGAGCTACCTGACCCTCCCCTGCTGCCACAGGTTAACCCACCCCTGCAACGAGAGGATCTTGAGCCACTCCGGTATGACCCTGCTCCTCCACAGTACCACCCGACACCACCACAGTATGATCCGGTGCCCCCACCGTATCAACAAGTACCATTGCAGGGCCATCCAGTGCATCCTCACCACGGCCCAGTTCCTCTTCCACTGGATCCAGCTCCTCCCATGATGGACCTAAGTTACATAGAGAGGTATAAAAGATTAAACCTATATACTTTTGCAGGGGGATCCTCTTTTGAAGATGTCAAGTACTGGTTAGAAGAGACAGAGAAGGCCTTCAAGACCTTTGAAGTGATTCCCGAACAGAAAGTCATCCTTACTACCTACATGCTAGTGGGAGAAGCAGACCGCTGGTGGGAACTCAAACAGACCACCCTACCTATTCCAGTTACTTGGGAACAGTTTCTGACGGTCTTTCATTCAAAGTACCTTTCATAGCATCTCCGACATCTGAAGGAGATGGAGTTTGTACAGTTGATCTAGGAAAACATGATTGTATCAGAATATGTTCGCAAGTTCCTAGAGTTGGGCTGATATTCTCCTGATACATTGTTGGATGAAGGTAGGAAGGCTAGAAGGTTCAAGTGGAGTCTATGTCCAGAGATCATACAACAGTTGTTTGTGCTTGAGCTCAGTACTTATTCGGCTGTTCTGGCCAAAGCACAGTTAGTGGAGAGGAGCCTTCGTACCTTCTCTCAAGCAGCAGGGAACCTTAGGCCCTCAATTCCACCCTATAAACTAGCATCGACTGCACCTGTTCAACAAAACAAGAGACCTAGATTGATGATTCAGGATCCCCCTCAGGCTCCAGTGGTAGGATGTGGTAATATCTGTCAGCATTGTGGTAAGGATCATGGGGACCGATCCTGCTATCGCCTCAACAACACCTGTCGCATATGTGGTAGTGCCCAACATTATGCGATGGAGTGCCGGAAGAACCAGAATCAGGCCAGACCTCTTATCCAAGGCAGGGCTTATAATCTCACCCAACAGAATGCAAAAGCCAACCCGGACGTGATACAGGGTACGTACACTATCTGTAACTATCTTTTTCATATTTTGGTTGATACTGGTGCATCGCATTCATTTATTTCACATATTTTTGCATCAAAATTTAATATATTACCTGATAAACTTGATTCTGTATTATTTGTGTCTACTGTTAGGAGTACGACACTATTGGAATAAGTTATATACAGAGTCTGTGTCATAGATATAGTAGATAAGAAATTGAATGTGGACCTAATAGAATTAGACACAGGGAAATTTGATGTAATTTTAGGAATGAACTGGCTAGCGGCATATCATGCCGCCATAGATTATTTTAGCAAGAATGGTGTATTTAATCCTTCTAATGAGGAGCCATTTACATATTAATAAAATCGTTTAGCATAAGATATTTGTATTCAAGAGATTCTGGTAGTCCGAGATTTTTCAGATGTGTTTTCAGATGAACTACCTAGACTACCAGTGGACAGAGAAGTCGAATTCACCATAGATCTTCAGCCAAGCACCCTACCGATTTCGGTTGCTCCTTACTGCATGAGCCATGCTGAGATGGAGGAACTGAGGAAACAGATCACTGAATTGTAAGATAGTGGGTTCATCCAACATAGTGTGTCCCCTTGAGGTGCCGTAATCACATTTGCAAGAAAGAGAGATGGGACGTTGAGATTATGTATTGATTATAGAGGTCTGAACAGAGTCACGATCAAGAACAAGTATCTCTTCCCCAGGATTGATGACCTCTTTGACCAGTTGTAGGGTGCCTAGGTCTTCTCCAAAATAGACCTGTGTTCAGGTTACCATCAAGTAAAAATCAGGGCAGAAGACATCCCCAAGACAGTCTTTCGAACTAGGTATTGACACTATGAATTCCTAATCATGCCATTTAGACTAACCAACGCTCCAGCCATCTTCATAGACTTGATGAATAGAATTTTCAGACAATTCCTAGATTAGTTTGTTATTGTATTCATCGATAACATCTTGGTTTATTCAAAAAGCAAAGAGGAACACGTCCACCATCTGACTCAAGTTTTACAGGTTCTCAGATAAAAGAAGTTGTATGCAAAGTTGAATAAGTGTGGGTTCTGTATTGAGCAGACTACCTTCCTATGACACATCATATCAAAGGATGGAGTGTTAGTGAACCCTAAAAAAAGTGGAAGCAGTGCTCGGTTAGAAAAAATTAACATCGGTTAAGGAGATTCATAGCTTTTTGGGGATTGCAGGTTATTACCGCAGGTTCGTGGAAGGGTTTTCTAGTCTAGCTGCTCATTTGATTCGGATCACAATGAAGAATATCAAATTTGAGTGGGACGAGAACTATGAAAAAAGTTTTTTAAAACTAAAGAAACGACTGACTACTGCACCTATATTGGCCTTGCCGAGTGGATCAGGTGGATATACAGTTTACAGTGATGCCTCCTACTTAGGTTTGGGTTGTGTTTTAATGCAGCATAGGAAGGTCATAGCCTATGGGTCCAAACAGTTGAAGAGTCATGAGAAAAACTATCCTACCCATGACTTAGAGCTTGCCGCAATCATACACGCCTTAAAGACTTGACACCATTATTTATATGGAGAGACCTTTCATATCTATACCGATCACAAGAATTTGAAACGCATATTCACTCAAAAAGTTCTCAACATGCATTAGAGAAGGTGGATAGAACTTCTCAAGTACTATGATTGCGATATCTTGTATCACCTGGGTAAGAGTAACGTGGTAGCCGATGCACTCAGCAGGAAAAGTGCAGGTACATTAGCCCATTTGATAGTTTCAGAATGCAGGCAGATAGGGGCCGCACAATAGGTACAGCTTCAGGACCTGAAGAGAGTCACATGTTTAGGCCACCTAACTGTTCAGCCTAAGTTAATCCAGAGAATAAGCGAAGCTCAGTCCGCCGATTCCACCTTAGTAGCCCTCAAGAAAGATGCAGAATAGGGATTTAACTCAGAATTTCGAGTCTCCGCCAATAGGTTGCTCAGATTCCATGATAGAGTGTGTGTTCCAGGTGATAGTGAGTTAAAAAGGGACATTATGACAGAGATTCATAGCTCAAAGTTTGTCATGCATCCCGGAAGCACTAATATGTACCAAAATATGTGGTCCCAATTTTAGTGGAATGGGATGAAAAGAGATATAGCTGACTTTATTTCTAAGTGTTTGGTATGTCAACAGGTCAAGGCAGAGCATCAACGCCAAGGTGGGCTACTTCAGCCATTACTAATCCCAGAATGGAAGTGAAAACATATCACCATGGACTTCGTGATAGGATTATCTAAGGCACGCTCAGGACATGATGTCATCTAGGTAATTGTTGACCGACTTACCAAGTCTTCCCACTTCTTGGCCATCAGGATGACCGATCCCTTGGACAAGTTGGCAAGAATGTATATCCATAAAGTAGTCAGATTACACGGAGTGCCAGTGACAGTAGTGTCCGACAGGGACCCCACGTTTACTTCTCGGTTTTGGTCTAGCCTTCAGCAAGGCATGGAAACAAAACTGTCTCTTAGTATTGTATTCCACCCTCAGACCGATGGAATGTCAGAAATGACAATCCGCACACTTGAGAATATACTTCGAGCTTGTGTTTTTAACTTGGGGGGCCATTGGGATGACTATCTACCCGTGATAGAGTTTGCCTACAACAACAGTTACCAAACAAGTATTGGCATAGCTCCGTATGAGGCATTATATAGGCGTCAATGCAGATCGCCGATTTGTTGGGAGGAAGTAGGTGATAGAAAGTTGTTCAGTGCAGATCTGGTAGAGAATACTACATCCAAAATAGTTAAGATCAGGAAGAATATTTAGACGGCTCAGAAAGGACAATTTGCACACTTGAGGATATGCTCTGAGCTTGTGTTTTTTACTTTAGGGGCCATTGGGATGACCATCTACCCTTGATAGTGTTCACCTACAACAACAGCTACCAAACAAATATTGGCATGGCTCCGTATAAAGCATTATATGGGCGCTCATACAGATCACCGATTTATTGGGAGGAAGTGGGTGATAGAAAGCTGTTCAGTGCAGATCTGGTAGAGGAGACTACATCCAAAATAGTTAAAATTATGAAGAATATTCAGATGGCTCAGAGTATGCAGAAGAGTTATGCAGACTTTGGAGGAGAGATTTAGAATTTGAGAAAGGTGATCGGGTGTTTTTAAGGTCACTCCTTTCAAATGAATCAGTAGGTTCGGTAAGAGGGGGAAACTGAATCCCCGATTTATTGGACCATTCGAAATCTTAGACAGAATTGGTACTGCCGCCTACAAATTGGCACTGCCTCCAAAACTTTCCAATGTCTACAATGTATTTCATGTGTCAATGCTATGCAACTACAATCTGGACCCCTCTTATGTCTTGGTCCACGAGCCTCTTCCACTCTAGGAGGATCTGTCCTACGAGGAAGTACTGGTCGGCATTGTGGATCAAAAGAGCAGATTATTCCGCAACTGAAAAATTCCCTTTGTAAAGGTCATATGGCATAATCACACACCGAGAGAGGCTACATGGGAGCTAGAATCAGACTTCAGACTCCAATATCCCCAGTTGTTTGATTAAGAGTGAGAGAGACAAATTTGAGGGATCAAATTTCTTTTAAGGGGGGAGAGTTGTAACACCCCAAAATGAAGTTGTAATGTAATTTAAAATTAATAAATATAATTTTTTAAATGTTTTTAAATTTAATTTATAGTAAAAATGAAGTAAAAATTAAAGGATGATGAAATTGAAAATAATTTTGGAAAAATGGGTAAAAATTTGGGTTCTGGGGGTATGTGAAAGAAAAATAAAAAATCGGAGGTTAAAATATAATTTAGGAAAGTTTTGCCACGTCAAATGCCCAGTCAGCAGGCCTGATGAATCAGGACGCGCCGCATGGCAGCAGACGCTGACGCGGTGCCACACGGGAGGCCACGCGGCCGATCTGCGTGCCCGCAATCGAATGGCTCAGATTCGTTCCCGCGCGCACGGACGACCCAGATGCATTCCCTCCCCTAATGCGATTGGACGGTCAGATTTGAATGCGATCAGACAGTCCAGATTAGATCGCGATGGACGATCCAGATTGGATCGCAATGAACGGTCCATATTCACTCCCTATTTGATCCCGATCGGATGGTCCAGATCAAACGCGATGGACGGTCCAAATCAAAAGTGGACGGATATAAATAACCTTTATCCACACCAGACCCTAACCCTAGTCGCCAAACCCCCTCACCGGAGAAGAAGACCCGATCACTGGGAAGCCGCCGCCACCTGCCGCCGCACTAGAGCCCTTTTCGACTGCCAAAAAAGGTAAAAATTTTCCTTTTTGCTCAGAGTTCAATTCTAAACATACCCATAGTCAAATCGGATCAAAATGACCTATCGATTGGCTAGAAAACATGGGCCAAGCCCGACGACACCACCGATGAGGCCCTTCTCAATTTTCATTCTACTTGATTTTTCTACCGTTGTGATCATCATTTCCTTCTCTACAGGTTGATCGAAGCAAAACACCCAACTGCAACGTGAACCGGAGGAGCCGCCGCACCGGAGAGCCCCGCCGCTAGTGAGTTTCAGTTTTTTGTATTTTTTTGGCTAACGAAGCCTTTTAACGCATTTTCTTGCAAGGATCGATGCAGAAACGATCGAAAATAGCTGACCTGAGGCGGACCACCGCTGCAGGCGGCGACACCGTCGCCAGAGCACGGCGGTCGAAATTTTAAAATTGGCCAAGTGGGCCCTGGGACTGATTTTGGATTTGTTTGGGACATTTATAGATATTATTAGCGTGTTTTAATTCCTGAAGAAAAATTTATGGAACTCGGGAATCGCCCATAGGCACAGTCAAACAATTTATCTTTTTGGACATCAAATCGAGTAAGGATCTCTCACCCTATTCCCTATCATAGAATTGAAGTATAAATAAATAATAATCCAGTATTTTGTACGAATTTGAAAAATGTGCATAATTAATTACGGGTTACTAATGAAGTCAGAACCGCAAATTATCTACTATTATTTGTTGATTATTTTTACAGTTTATATGTATGATGGTATCTTATTAATTTATTTTATGGCTTTGAATGCATGTATAGTTTATCCTATGGGTTTACAGCTAAATTGAGAAAATGAAGGTTTAACAGTAAAAATTGTGTGATTAAGTGAATGAATGAAACGACAGTCTTACTAGATATCCTGGGAGATTGTGGACGGATCGGGTACATAGGAAACTCTATCGTGAACGTTATCTCATACCGGGACGGGGTATCGAGACTTGATAATTTGACTCTCATACCCGGACGGGGTATAGGGACGACCCGCTTCACCCTC
>NW_019013811.1:5147-15589 GCF_000150535.2 Carica papaya | reverse complement strand
ACGCACGCGCAGGTCAGACCTCCGCGCCACTCACGGATGGGACGCGTGCATTGTGTGCCCGTCCTGCGCCTGTCACGCGCGGGCACCCACACAGGCAGCCTTTCTTGTGGGATTTTCTCGAAGGATTTTCCCCCTTATTTTCCCGTTTTTCTTGAAAATTGTTTATTTTTTTAAAAAATAACTATTTAATAATAAATCAAAATAAAATTAGATAAAATTAAATAAAATCAGAATTAAATAAATAAAAATGGACATAATTTAAGAATAACGATAATAAGTTGTGGAATAAAATTAATGAGTTCTGTGTAGCCTTTAGGCCGGAATAAATAGAGTTTTCCGAATGCAATTAAGCACAGTGGTGAGCGGGATGTTACATCCCCTCCTCGTTAGAAATATTTGGTCTCTAAATTTGTCTCGAGTAGGTCCATAAATTTTTTCCTCATCTCACTTTCCAACTTCTACGTCGCCTCTTCTAGTATATGATGCTTCCACCATACCTTCACCATGGGAATTGTCTTGTTGCACATGACTTTTTCGGTCCATCTAAGAATCTCTAGGGAGAATTTGTCATAATTCATATTAGCTTGTACCTGTGTCTCATCGTGAGGAATGATATGAGAACGGTCAAAGTGATACCTCTTGAGCATCGAGACGTAAAAAATATCATATAAACCTGTAAACTCTCGGGGTAGAGTAAGGCAGTACACCATGGGTCTAATGCACTTAATGATCCAAAAAGGTCCCACATACCGAGGGCTTAACTTCTTTCTTTTTCCAAACCGCATTTTTTCTTTATAGGGAAAAACCTTGAAGAAGATTTGGTCTCCAACGGTTAGTTCCAAGGATCACCTACGATTATCAACGTAACTTTTCTAACAACTTTGGGTGGTAGCCAAGTTCTTACGGATGATTGCAACCTTCTGAATAGTCTCCTGGATGAAGTCCGGTCCCAAATAACACTGGGTTTTGACTTTGCTACAACAAGTGGGAGAACGGCCGAGCCTACCATACAAAGCTTCATAAGGAGCCATGCCGATGTTGGAATGATAACTGTTATTATAAGAAAATTCATATAAGAGGAGATACTCATACCAATTATCGCCAAAGTCAAGGACGCAAGCACGCAACATATCTTCCAATGTCTGGATCGTACATTTCGACTGACCATCCATTTGGGGATGATAAATGGTGCTAAAGTATAATCCAGACCCCAGAGCTTCCTAAAAGCTATCCCAAAAGTGAGAGGTAAATTGAGGATCTCAATCGGACACAATGGATAAGGGAACACCATGAAGTCAAACAATCTCATCAATATAAAGACAGGCTAATTTGCTGGTAGAGTCAGTAGTCTTAATGGACAAGAAATGAGAGATTTTGTTAGTCTATCCACGATGACCCAAATAACATTTCAACCAGAAGAGGTCATGGGCAGTTCGGTGACAAAATCAATTGTTATATGTTCCCACTTCCATTGTGAAATTGGGAGGCCCTGTAATAAACTGTTGGGTCTTTGATGTTCTGCCTTAATCCTCTGGCAAGTAAGGGATTGGGAGACGTAGTCAACTATGTCCTTCTTCATTCCTGGGCACCAGTATTGGCACTTAAAGTCTCAGTACATCTTGGTGCTCTCGAGATGGATAGATAGCCTGGAGACATTGACAATCTTGAGAACATCCACCCTTATAGAACAGAGACCTAAATTCGATTTTAAAATCTAAACAGTTCATCATCTGAGATCTTGAAATCAGAAAATTCATTAGAAGAGAACTTACCTAGATTCTTGATGAGTTCCTAGTCTGTGGACTGAGCTTTCCAAATCTTTATAAAGAGATCTATCAGGGCTTGGATCTAAACAAGATAGGTACCTTTACCATAGCAGCTGAGGCAGAGCGATTGCATAATATCAATTAACTTCTAACTAGAGGCCATAATTTGGGCCAACACTGCAGACTCATTTCGACTTAGTGCGTCAGTAACTATATTTCCTCCACCAGTCAATCATAATCCTTTAAGAGGTCCATCCAACATCTCTGTCTCATGTTTAATTCCCTATGTGAGAAGATGTACTTTAAACTTTTGTGGTCAGTGTAAATCTTGAATGTTTGACCAAATAGGTAATGACACCGTATCTTCAAATAAAGATAATGGCTGCCAGTTCAAGGTCGTGAGTAGGGTAATTTTGCTCATAAAGTTTCAATTGTTGGGATCCATAAGAAACCACTCTACTATGCTGCATCAAAATACACCCCAAGCCAATATGAGATGCATCCTAATAAACCTAAAACCTTTTAAGGTTGTCGAGGAGGATCAACACAGGAGTAGAGGTAAGACGATGCTTTAATTCCATAAAGCTTTCGCCACATTCACAATTTCGGACAAATGGCACGCCCTTTTGAGTGAGTCAGGTCAATGGGGCAGCAATCTTAAAAAATTCATCGATGAATCACCAGTAGTACCTTGTCAAGCCAAGAAAACTACATACCTCGACTACATTGGTGGGCAGGTTCCAATTGATCACTGTTTCAACCTTGGCTAGATCCATAAAAACTTCTTCACTCGAACTTACATGACTGAGGAAAGAAACTCGATTCAACTAGAAAGAGCATTTGTTAAGTTTAGCATACAGTTGGTTCCAATGAAGAGTCATAACACTTCAAACAAGTGGAACACATGTTCCTCCAGGATCTTGGAGTACATTAAGATGTCATCAATAAATACAATGACGTACTGATCTAGTGCATGCCAGAAAACTCTATTCATGAGGTCCATGAAGGTTGCAGGGGCATTGGTTAACCTGAATAACATCACCCTGAACTCGTACAGACTGTACCTGTACCGAAATGCGACCTTTGATATATTTTCTTCTTTGACTTTTAGCTGGTGATATCTTATTCTGAAGTCGATCTTGGAAAAAATTGTGGCTCCTTGTAATTGGTCAAAAAGGTCATTAATTCGAGGTAAGAGGTACTTATTTTTAACTGTTACTCGGTTAAGTTCCCAGTAGTCCACACAGAGTCTGAAAGAGCCATCCTTCCTTTTCACGAACAATACTGGAGCACCCCAAGGAGAATGACTAGGGTGGATGAACTTCTGGGCAAGCAGCTCAAAAAGCTAACTTTCTAGCTTAGTGAGCTCAGCACGACTCATGCGATAGATAGGATTCGAGATCGGTTTAGTTCGGAGTAGCAGTTCAATTAGAAATTTCACCTCTCGCAGGGGAGGTAGACTAGGAAGTTTGAAGAAAAGACTTTCGGAAAGTTGCAAACAACCGGTATAGAATACACAGCAAGATCAGCACCCGTATTCCTATTTATTCAACTGTTAGGAAAAAATTATAATAACGATAGAATTTATTTCTTTTTCAGGGATTGTAAGGTTACAACTTTACTTTCACAATCAATCATTGCTCTATATTTTTCTAACTAGCCCACTCCTAATATCACATCAAATTCTAAAAAGTATAATAGTATTAATTTCACAAATAGTTTTATTCCCGAAGCCTTTATCTTACAATCTTTATATACACAATGATCTTCTAGTAATCCTTTAGAAGGAATATTTACAGTCAATATTTTTTCTAAAGGTTCCGACCTGATATCTAGTTTACAAGCAAATACACAGGAAATAAAAAAATGAGTAGCACCTATATCGATCAAAGCCTTTGTAGAAGTATCATGAATAGAAAATATATCCTGGATAAGAGCAGTAGTGGGGAGAGTACCGGGTTCATTTAGGTGGTACACACGACCTTGGGCTATAAACTTGGCCATGTCTTTTGGGTCACTGGGGATAGTCCTTTATAAGGTGTTGGATGCTTCTGCATCGATAGCAGGCATGATTGATACGTCGACATGGTAGGTCACCATGTGAGTGACCACAATGCTGACAAGGCTGGGAAGGTCGAACATGTTGTCCAGTAGGTGGAGGCAGGGTAGGGGGAAGGGCAATTTGGGTTCGTTTATTAGGGTGGCTACTTACTAGGCAGGGCAATCTTCTTCTGGGTTGTTAAAATTATTGTTGTTGGGTACATACTTGGGCAATGTGTTGGTGCCTGGCTGAGTTGAGGTCTTCGGCCAATTGGCCATATTCTAGCACCTCCGCGTAGGAGCTGGGTCTCAGCATCACAACCCAGTCATAGATATCAGCACGTAGGCCTTTCAGAAACTTCCTACCTTTTTGACTTTCAGTGGTGGCCATTAGAGGGGTGAATCTAGACAGTTGGACAAAACAACATACTGAGCAACCATTAGATTTTCTTAGTAGAGATCCTGAAATCCCTCTTCCTTCTTTTCTCGGACATAGGCAGGTAAAATGTTATCAAAGAATACATCAATAAAAAATTCCCAGGTGGTAGGGGTAGACATGACTTTCTTTTTAATTCGCCACCAGTATTTTACTTCATTGTTTAACATAAAGGCTGATAGGGGAACCTTTTGTTCCTCAATCAGGTCTAGGATAGAGAAAAACTTCTCTATTTACAGGATTTAAGCTTCGGCTGCTAAGGGGTTAGGGCTACCTTAAAAGTATGGCGGGTTAAGCTTTCTAAACTCCACTATGTTATGAAAAATGGACCTCTCAGGTGTTCGATATTCTAGGGTAGGAGGTTGACAAGGGTTGGCTTAACTTTGTCCTATGGTTGTCGTCAATCCTTTGACAACTCAGAAGAGTTCGACAAACTCAGCTCCGGTCTTTTAGTACATTCTACGGAAGGTCTTCCTTGCATCATTCCTACAAAAAAAAGGAAGACACGAGTTGGTGGTCTAATTTGGAAAAGAGGACTTATTCTTCCTAGATATCCTAAGGGTCTTTCAACCTACATCCTCAGTTGAAAGGGATTTGGTTTGCGTAACTACTCTGCTACCATCTATAACAATTCAAATGCTAATTGAGGCGTTAGGGAGTCAGATACAGAAACAGATTACGAGTGTATGATAAAAATCTTATGCAGTAGAGCAAATTAATACAAATATCTTACAAGTATATGAGTTCTAATTACATATATATAACTGAGGCAAGAAGTGACACAAAATATAATATCAAAATACAAAATAGGGCCACTTCTATCATTATACTATTTGATTCATCAGAGTGCGGAAACAATCATGCACTCAAGGTTTGTGGATCTACGAGATCCTTATAGACTTCAATGGGTAGGTTAGCTGACGGTTCCTCACTATCTTCTTAATTGGGGTGGGGGGGGGAAGGTATGGAAAGAGTGAGTTCTATATGCTCAGTAAGAAAAATAATATTTAGATAAATTTGTAAGATTTTAAAAAGGTGATTAATTATAACATAAACACTTACCATCAGGTTATGTCGTAGTCCTAACTTGCCTTATGAAAACAGTTTATTTATTTAAAAAACATCACGTTATAGTCACAACCATCAAGATAAAACACACAACATACTTGAAAATAAAGAAAATAAAATAAATCATGAAATGCTCACATTTTCATGTCATGCTTCATGAAGTCGTTACAACTTCCAACTCTGAGGGCAGATACAGATTTTTGAAAACCAATGGGGAATGACCAGATAAGACACAGATTGCTCATGCACATTTTTGGCTTGTCAAACCATGGTACAATCTACAACCACGGCCGTACCAACCATATTGGTCCTATCAAATATTTTATAGTCACGACAGTACTTAGTCAAAGGTGACCCCTAAAAGATAGTCATGTCACCACTCTCGTCAGAGAGTACACCGTCATCCACAGGGAGCAGTCCTCTTACATCTTTTCATACCAAATGGGGGAGAGAGAAAGTAGTTAACCCAGATGGGGATAGGGGAATAGATACCCATAAGAGTTAAAAAGCCTAAGGAGACACTTGATGCATTATGCATGTCAATAAAGATATATGTTTAAGACCATTCATGCTTCATTCCACTTTTTTTTTCCTTTTTTATTTATTTATTATTTTTTAGATAACCTTACTAATTTCACATTATTTTATTTATATGAAAATCATCAAGTGTCTATAAATCACTTAGCATGCTTGAAAACAAGAACAATTCAATTTATCAGATCTACCATGTACGAAAAATGCAAACAGGCAAAATCACAGAATCATTAATTTAATTTTTGTCTAAAAATAATCATTAAAACGTTTAAAAAAATACTAGATTCCTTACCGAAACCTTGATAATTTCTCCTACACCATTTTTCTTCTCCTCATTTTCTTCTCTTTCTAGATCACTCTCCCTCTCTAATTCGTGAAAGGTGGAAGAATGGAAGTGAGGAGAAAATGGGAGAAGGGTCTTTATTTATAGAAAATAGGGGCTGTTTCATTTGTGCTAAGTGGCAAAAATCGATGAAGAGAGAGAGTAAAAAGATATTTCCCATGAAAAATAGAGGAAAAAGACCTCCTCCACTAGTGACAGCACTTCAAGTAGTGGCATACCGCCATAGGTGGGCTACAACACACTTCTTGAGGTGACAATCTCCATGCCTCATGCAGATGGGATGTGCACATGGTGCAGACATCATGCACCTGTCACGTGCGTACGCGTGAGGGCACCCGCTCGAACAGCCCTTTCCCGCAGGATTTTTGCGCGGGATTTTCCCCCACTTTTTCCTATTTTTCCTGAAAATTATTTTTTTTTTAAAATAACAATTTAATAATTAAATTAAAATAAAATGAAATAAAAATTGACATAATTTACGAATTATGATAATAAGCTGTGGAATAAATTTAATGAATTTCGTGTGACCTTAAGGCTCGAATAAATAGAATTTTTCAAATACAATTATGCACAATGGTGAGCAGGGGGTTACATATATAGTAGATGTAGATACTCAAGAAATTATCCTCATTTATTTGTGGCCTCCTTTTAAGTATAAGGTTCTATGTTGTTCAATATTTGTAACTACATGCTCTAGTTAATTTTTTGACTATATTCTTTGAGTTTTTTTTTTTTTTATCTCATTTATTGATTTAATTGAGTTTAATTTAGTTATAATTGTTGGTTATGTTGGTGGTCAAGGTTATTTAGCTTCTCCATTTACCATGAATGATTGACTTATCAGCCACTTGAACATTTTCTTTTTGGTGGTATAGTTAGTTTTTTTATCCTTCTTTTTTTTTGTAAAAAAGATTTGAGTGCGGAAAATTGGAGTGCCCAAATTCAGAGTTAGGTAGGTCCTATGTGGTTTAGTTATTTAATCTTATGCTTATGGATATGAACATGCATTATGAGATTTCTATTCTTCTCTAGATCCTTTTCACCAAGAGCTTCAAGACAATCAAGGTAGACATAATTTGAGGTTTTCATTCTTTATCATGATATCTATGCAAATGGTGTTGCTAAACAGAATTTTTTGAATTTTAAAATTATGAGGCATAATTCATGGATTGGATTTTGAATTGTTTGATATGTTGTACAAAAAGGAATGAAGCTTAAGCATGTTTTTAGTGGATGAATAACACTAAAAATGAGGATCTATTTCTTAACTCTTCCCTATATTAAAACAAGCATGTTTTCAAAATTAGTACATATTCTTGGTGATCAAGGATGTGAATAATTGTTAACGACTTATTTAATTGTTTTTAATAGACATGTTGGTGGAATCCAAGATATAATATCCTAAGCCGTAGAGCATGAGTTATGAAGGCTTCTATATGTAGGTAAAGCCTATGTATTATCGTGATAAAAGCTACATATGACAAAAAACTAAAGGGAAAGAAACACATCATCGCATAAGAATAGAATATAGTGATTTTACCTGTGGTAAATTGTTGCACTATATTCTCTATGTGCAAGTGAAAGAGATTTTGGCTGAAATATCTTGGTTTCTGTAGAACAGAAAACTATGCTAGATGATAATAAAGCTCTTAGACATGTTCTTAACATTGATAGTTATCTCTTTTGAATAAAATATTATTATTAATGTAGTATACTTTGCATATGTTGGTAATGACATCAATATCTACCTTTCATTTATGGGAGCTACTAGCTCTTGGTTTAGTTTTAATTGAGATGTAGTTATGTACTTGTCACTAGAATCTTATGTGTTGGATACTAAAGTGACGTGAAAGGGTATGGGAAGGATCATTTTGACTCTTGAAATCTCAACCCTTTGCATGCAATTTAGAAACTTACTACTTAATTAATCCCTCCCTTCACGTGAATCTACAACCACCTATATGGCATGCAAAAATAAGAACTAGAAAATTTAAAACGAGGAAAAGAAAGACGCCATGGCTTACCTGATAAGTCGATCCCAATTTTTCAACTCAACAAGACTTCAAAAAGCTCCCTAACTTTTAAGAACTTAAAGAAGCTAAAATTAGCAAAAGCTAATTCTTAAAGAAAGCTCAAACATTTAATTTTATTAATCTCAAAAGTTGTGTTTTAAAAACTAAGAACTTAAGCCTTTATATAGGCTATTATTGACTACTTCTAATCAGAGTAGAATTTATAATTCATATCCAACTCTAGGAACTAATTTAACTAGAAAACAAATACATAAATAATAAAATAATGGTTGTCCCTTTTCTTTCTTGATTTCCTTTACATCTTCAATTTGAGTAGAAATTCTCCTCCAATTTAACATTTAAATCACATAGGATAATTGTAAAAGCATTTGGATTATAAACTTAGAAAAAGTGAGAAAAAGTAGCCGAAAAGGACTTAGGAAAAGCAAACCGGGTGGGTAGCTTATGGGTCGCGTGGGCTAGTCGCACGGGTGGGTCACGGGGGTTACATGGACCTACCGCGTGAAGCTCCATCGCGCGTGTGGGGCGTGAGGTGTGTGCCTGGTTTCCTGCACACATGTGTGTTGTTATGTGTATGCAATGCACTTCCTGTGCACATGTTTATGTGCGCTAGGCATGCGGTGCTACTGCTCGCACATTTTGTGTGTTGTTTCGTGCAGGATGCTGTCTCACAAGTGAATGTGAGTTTTTTTGCATGTGTGAGGGCCCACATATTTGTCGAAAGCATGACACATGCACAACAGTGCTATCCACCATTTTTCTCAAGGTTGATTAGCCTCTCTTGGGCCAAATGCTACCATGGTCGAAAGGTCTTGAACTAGTATATTTTTGGGCAAAATGGCGATCTTTCGTCTCTCTTGATAATTCTTCAAGCCCAAGGGTTCTTTCATGGGCCTCAAGCCCATTTTTTAGTCTTGTATTTGATCTTCAGGCTTGGTTAGATCTACCTTGGACCTTTCGTTTTACAACTTTTGGGCCTCCAAGGTTGTCCCTTTCTTGACCCAAACTTGGTCACAAGGTTTGGAACTCAGTAGGTGTTCATTAGGTCAGGTCCTTGGCCCCATGCACAAGAGCTTTGAGTTCTCCTCTATTGGATACTTATATTAAGTTTCAAGTCCCTCTTTAGGCAAATTTAAGACTTGGGAAGTTACTTGACTGCTTCATGGGTTAAGATTCTCAGCACTTTCAAGTGTGGACTGGGTTTGAACTCCTAGGATTATTTTTGGCCTAGCTGGGATTACGTCATCCCCCCTTTTTTTTAATGAAGATTCATCACTGAATCTTCTCTTTCTTGAAGTATAGTCTTCTCTCTGGAGTCCTGTAAAATATCGTTACTACAAAGAAGAAAATTAGGAAATAAACATGGCTCATCTTGGTGGTCGGCTTCTTCTCTTTCATTTGTATCTTCAATAATAAGGTGTTAAAAGATTGCTGGAGCATGAATCTCTTATTGACTAAGAAGGTTCTCTATCAAATCATTACATGATCCAACCATCTCTTCCCTTTATGCTTCTTGCACTAGGTCCTTCGCATGTCATGCTGTAATTCAACGAACTCTTCACAAAAACTCATTGTGAAAGATTCCTGCAAAAAAAGGTTAGTTAAAGAAAATAAATTCTCTCCCTCACCTTCACTTGTGTTTATCTCAAAGCCTCTCACACTATAACTTCTTTTGTCGAGTTGAACGTTCAGAATCAAATTCACTTGGATCATGTTTTGCACGGTACTCTTACCAAAACCATAAAGAATTTTTAAGGGAATCTAATATCTATAGAAGCTCAAAAAAAAAAAACGCACAAAAGAAGGAATGGTGTGCTTTTATTTATACATTAAGCCACTAAGAATGACTAGTTACTTAGATATGTAATGGAACAAAAACACATGATGGAAACATAGATCACAAAGAAGACAATATGGACTTAAAGTGTAGGGATTTGATCAATCCTGATGGATATGACTGGTAGATATATCCTAATTATACTACCTAATGATGGCTATGCTCTACGATTGATCAAATTTCTTTATGCTATATTAGCCAAAATTCCAGGTTGCAAAACGAAAATTAAACATTAAGCATAAAGGTTTTCCCTCACAGTGGATGAGTTAATCTTCTTCTTCACTTTATGCAAAAGAATAAAAAAAACTAAAAGTCTTTATGCGCACCTATTAGTTGAGGTACTCTCCCTTTGACTCCTCAAAGGTTTTCCAGTCGCACTACTAGT
>NW_019013809.1:6206-19269 GCF_000150535.2 Carica papaya | reverse complement strand
TATCTTCCGCATATATGGTTCTGACTTCAGTAATATTCTCCTATCTTAGAATTTTTTTGGCTTTTTGTGGTATTGATCAGGAATTGTGTTTTATCCCTACGAGATATATTACTGGGTATTAATGTTGTTTCTAGTATTCAAAAATAATAGAAGTAAAAAAGGTGATTGTTCTCAATTTTGATAATCCATCATTACAAATTAGTCCCGTCAAACTTGATAGAACTAATTATCTTGCTTGCTCTATATCTTATTTACTGTTTATCAAAGCTAGAAGTTTGTAGGATTATATTAGTAGTGATGTGAAAAGTCAGAAATCAGTAGTTTGAAATATAACAGATGGGACTATGAAAACTCCTTGGTCATGTCTTAACTCATTAACTCCATGCAGGCTCATATTGCTTGAATATATTTGTTACTCAACATTGCCGCAAAAATATGAAATGTAATGTCTCTTACATACAAGTGGGTAATGATACTAAAATTTATGAATTCCAGAATAAGGTTCACAACACAAAATAAGGAGAGTTGACTATCTCTCAATATTTTTCTGAACTCAGTGGACTATGACAGGAGGTCAATTATTATCAGGATTTTCAAGTAGATTTTCTCGGGGATGCTGTCAAATTTTAAAAAATGATAGAAAATAAGCGAATTTATGATTTATTGGTTGGTCTGAACGCCAAATATGATCAAATACAGGGTCAGGTACTTGGAAAAGATCCCATTACCTCATTAGAATAAACTTATTCTTATGTTCAATAAAAAGAAAGTAGAAGAATTGTTATGCTCCACATAGTACCAATTGAGAAAGCTAGGTTAATTGCTCAGTCTATTCGCTCCAAATACCAACGAAATTGTGATTATTATGGAAATTCAAGGCACACTAAAGAGACTTACTGAAAATTGCATGGACAACCCACTAAAGGACATGGGAGAAGGAAATGTGGGCCTATGAGAGCTCAAGCAAACTTGGTTGAGGCAAGTGAAGCACCTGACACACCAACGGTTGGAAATTTTTCCACTGAAGAGATTCAGAGTCTAAAGTGTATTTTGTCTCAACTTAACTTTTCAACAACTATATCACATATGATAAAATTAGGTATTCCTTCTCTCTTTCTTCTTCCACTCCTAATGCTTGAATTATAGACTTGTAGCTAATAGGCACATGACACGCTCCTCCACTAAATTTCTAACTTATTTTTCTTGTAGTAAATGAGAAAATATTCATATAGCATATGAGTCATACATTCCTGTGTCTGAAATAGGTTCCATTAATTATACTCCGACTATTACACAGTCTTCAGTTTTATATGTGTATAGTTTTTCTAAATAACTTTTATCTATTAGTGCTACTACTAAAGACCTAAATTATAAAATTGAATTTTTTTCCTAATTATTGTATCTTTCAGAATTTTCGAGTAGGGAGGATGATGAGCACTGATACACTGCAGGATGACTTATATGTCTTAAAAAGAAGTTAGAACTTAATTGGGAATCAGACCATCATTGAGAATAAAAAAGTCAATATAAAAATACTACAATGGCACCAGTGGTTAGGACACCCTTCATTTTTTATTTTAGAAAAATTACATCATACTTTGTTTAAGAGAACTTCCATGAATTCTTTATTTTGTGTTGCATGTGAATTTGTTAAACATAAAATGAGTTATCATTATTTGAGTAATAATGAAAGTTTTATTCATTTTATGATTATTCACTCTAATGTGTGGGGACCTACTCACAATACTTCTTTATCTAATCATCGATGGTTTGTTACCTTTATTGACTATTATACTTGATTGACATAGATTTACCTATTGATAGTAAAAAATAAAGTGTTTTCATGCTTTCAAGTATTTCATAAAATGATATGTACATAATTTGAGGCTAAAGTTAAGATTCTGAGAACTAATAATGGTATAAAATATATGAATAGTGGGTTCCATACTTATTTGGAGTCAAATAGAATAATTCATCAACCAATTTGTGCCTACACCAATGGATAGAATGAGGTTGCTAAAAGAAAAAATAGACACATATTGGAGGTAGTTCGGCCACTAATGTTCATCATGAACCTACCTAAAAGTTATTGGAGAGATGCAATTCTCTCAGTTGCCTACCTTATTAATAGAATACTTTTGTGGATCTTTGATCTTAGAAGCCTTATGGAGGTTTTGTACAATACAAATTCCTATATTATTCCCCCAAAATTGTTTCCATGTATTTACTTTGTCAATGCTAACAATATGAACAAGTTGGAACCTAGAGCTCTTAGGTGTATATTTATTAGATATTCTCCAACTCAAAAAGGTTATAAATATTATCATCCACCATTTAAAAAATACTTTGTAACTATAGATATTACGTTTAGATAATTGAATCATACTTCAACTCCACATCAACACCTCTTTAGGGGGAGAGTGAAATGAAAGAAGTGATGCCCAGTGCTGTACCTATGATAGTCATATTCAGGGAGGGAATTCTACGTCAAAAAATTTTATTCAAAAAGAAAATACTGGACAATTAGATAAACCAGACCTGAAGAAATATTCAAGAAGAGATAAGATAGAAAAAACCATCATGCAGTCTATCATAGGTCAAGAATCTTCTTTAGTTTCTGAAGATATATGTGAGTAATCTTTACCTTGTGAATTATCTGATAGACCCATTACTATTAGAAAAGGAATCAGAACTTCCACTAAGCATCTTATATCTATCTTTATTTCTTATGACTCTCTATTTCCTCTTATAGAGCCTTTATCTTATCTATTTTCTCTGTGTCTATTCCACAGTATTAGAGAGAAACTCTAGGCGATCCCAAATGGAAGAAAACGATGATTAAAGAAATGAGAACATTGACAAAAAATGAAACGTAAGAGCTTGTTTCAATTCCCTAAGGAAAGAAGATGGTTGGTTGCAAATAGATATTCACTGTAAAACATAAAACAGATGGGTCAATTGAAAGATACAAAGCTAAACTAGTGGCTAAAGGGTTTATTCAAACCTATGGAGTTGATTACCAGAAAACCTTCGTACCTGTCGTAAAAATGAACACAATCAGAATATTACTATTCTGCGCTACTAATCTTGATTGAGACTTACACCAGTTTGATGTGAAAAATACCTTCTTCCATAGGGACTTAGAGGAGGAGGTATACATAGAAATTCTACTTGGATTTGAAGATGAAAGAACACATGGAAGGTTTGCAAATTAAAGAAGGCTTTGTATGGATTGAAGTAGTCTCTAAGAGTATGGTTGGAAAGATTCAGAAGAGTTATGATTTTTTTCGGATGTTGGCAAAATAATACTAATCATACACTATTTATCAAGCATTATGAGGGTGTGATCATTCTTCTGATTGTTTATGTAGACGACATTGTGGTGACTCGATTAAAGGGACTTCTTGCTTAAGAACTTGAAATCAAATATCTTGAAAAATTACAGTACTTCTTGGGAATTGAGGTTGCAAAATCTAATAAACGAATTTTTATCTCTAAAAAAAATATATTCTAGATTTGTTAGAAGAGATCGTTATGATGGGGTGTAAGCCAGTTTAATCCCTTATTGAAAGTAATCACAAATTACAAACAGGTAGTGATACATCAGTTGGTATTGGAAGATATTAAAGATTAGTTGGAAAACGTATTTATTTCTCATATACCAAACTAGATAGAATATATGCAATTAGCCTGGTGAGTCAGTACATGTATGATTCTCATGAGACTTATTACATGTCGTCTTTCGAATACTACGATATCTGATGTTTGCACCAGAAAAAAGTTTACAATTCTCTAGAAATGACCACCTTAAGATAAAAATATTTACAGATCCTGATTGGGCTAGATCACCTGATAATAGAAAGTCAACTGCAGGTTACTACACACTCATTGGAGGTAACTTGGTTACATAGAAAAGTAAAAAGCAGAGTGTAGTTGTCCGTTATAGTGCTGAAGTAGAATATAGAGCAATGGTCAAAGGGATATGTGAATTATTGTAGGTACAAAAACTAATGAAAGAATTAAAATTGTTTAAAGAAGAAAGTTTATCATTATTTTGTGACAATAAATCAACTATTACTATTACTCAAAATTCAATTCAACATGATCGGATAAAACATATTGAGATTGATTGTCACTTCATAAAAAAAAGTGGTTGATGGCTCCTTATGCTTACATCATATGTTTTCAGCAATCAGGTAGTAGATATATTCACCAAAGGGCTCTACAACAAAACTCTTTAGAACTTGATATGCAAGTTGAGCATGTGTGATATCTTTGTACCAACTTGAGGGGAAGTGTTGACATCAATATTTTGTTGCCTAAATGACTGTGATATTTTTCCTTATATAGTCATATAATTTATTTTCTTCATAATGATGTAATTATTTATAATCTTTATTATAAGAAAAATTTTCTATTTGTAGTTAAGAAGTCTTATATATATACGAGTTAGTTGTAACACCTAATTGTAGAGAAAAATAAAGTGCAAATATTTTTTTTCAGATTTCTATATATTCTCTTATAGTGCTTTTATTTTAGCTTGCATTGCCTCTTTCTAACAAGGAGAAAGATCGACCTCACTGTATGAATTTGGTTATAGGTCTTTTGATATGATAAATATAAAAGGTTTGTGATTTTTATCTAGATTTTCATATGAAAATACATGGGAGAGATAATGAGGTGTAGAAATATTTGACTTGACTAAGGACTTATGATCATATTGTAACATCCAAAATTCTTCTTTTATTTTATTTTTATTTTATTAGAATTTTGTCTTATTTTATTTTATTTTAAAAATTAATTTATAAGGTTTTAATTTAAGTTAATTTAATAGAAATAAAAATAATAATAATAATAAAATGGGGTAAAATTATTTTTGAGATTTAATTGAAATTGATTTTGAGAAAAAGAGGTGAAAATTTAGATTTTGGGGGTGTTTTTAAAAAGAAAATCGAAAACCAGGGGTCAAAATGCAATTAGAAAAAATTGTGCCACGTCAGCAGTCCCGGCCAACCAGGACACGCTGCGTGGCAGGGACGCTGATGCAAGAAGCCACGGGAGACGGAGACACGTGGGTGATTCGCGTGCGCGTGATCAGACGGCCCAGATCCGTTCTCGCGAGCACAGACAGCCCAGATCAAAAGCGCACACGGACGACCTAGATCTCACGCGTACGGATGGCCCAGATTTGATCATGCACGTACGGCCCAGATCGCATTGGGATGGACGATCTAAATTTATTTTCAATTTAATCGCGATCGGATGATCTAGATTAAATCATGATGGACGGCTCAGATTAAAAAGGAAAGGTTATAAATAATCGCATCCACACCTAACCCCAAATCCTAGCCGCCAGAACCCTCGCCGGAGAAGACGACTCAGCCATCGGAGGAAGCGGCCGTTGTTACCAACCGCCGCACCGGAGGATTTTCCAGCTGCCAAACGAGGTAAAATTTCTCCCATTGGCTTATTTTTCGATGCTGAACCTCCCTGTGACCAAATCGGAGCCAAACCACCGGTCGATTGGTTGGAAAACACCGCCGAAGTCCAGCGGTGCCACTGTAGGTTTCCTCAGTTTTTGCCTCTGATTAGGCCCTTCCCAGTTCCCTTTCGATGTAATTTTTATACCACTGTGACCACCGTCCTTTTCTCTACAAGTTGACCGGAGCGAAACACCAAATTACAACTCGCGCCGGAGGAGCCGCCATACCCGAGAGCTTCGCCGCCGGTAAGTCTCAGTTTTCTGGAATTTTTTGGCCCACCAAGGGCCCTAGGGGTGTTTTATCACAGAAACCAATGCAAGTTTGGTCGAATTCAGCCGAAAATGGCCAGAAACAACAAACCTGAGGCGGATCACCGCCGTGGGCGGCGGCGCCGTTGCTTGAGCACGGCGGAGCCGCCGTTGCTGGAGCACGGCGGAACCGCCGTGCTGGAATTTTGAAATTGGCCAAAAAGGCCATGGGTCTAATTTGGAATTTTTTGGGGACATGTGCAGGTACTGGAAGTGTGTTTCAGTTTCCAGAGAAAAATTCAGGGAATCTAGGGACTGCCCGTAAGCGCAGTGAGAACCCGATTTCAGACTCCAAAACAAGTAAGGATCCCTCACCCTATTTTCTATTACGGCATTAAAGCTTAATAAATGATAAAACGGTATTTTATGAATTAATATATATGTATAATTAATTAAGATTGCTAATGGAGCTCGAATCTGATGTATTTTTCGGTCAGGTGTTGTTTGGTTTATTTTATAGTTTTTAATATAGTATGGTGCCTGATGTATTTATTCTATAGTTTCGTATGCATGAATCACGGTTTCATTTATTATATTTTGAATTATTGTGAACCCGATGTTGTGTTGCCTTGTTTGGTGTCCATTACTGGTTTACGTGTTTATGTTTGATTGGATAATTGAGATTAAGAAAAATGAAAAAAGGTATGTGAATTGATAAAGGGATAATGTCGATAGCCTAACTAGATATCCTGGGAGATAGTGGACGGACCGAGTCCATAGGGAACCCTACCGCGAACGTGGTCTCTCATATCAGACAGGTATGAGACTTATGTGTTTGGCGCCCATACGGACGAGTATGAGACGGCCCGTTTCACCCTCATACCCGGACAAGGTATTGAGGTTTATGATTTTGGCGCCCATATCGGATGAGATATGGAAACAGTCTTATAATTAAGTTATTAATGTGAATGGTTCACGTGTAGCGAGGACCCCATATGGATCCCTATGGATACTAGTAGGCTGATAAAAGAGAAAATTTGTTGCCTAATGATTGAAATACAAAAGCATGATATGTCTTATGTTATAAAATGTGCATGATCTTATGATGTTTATGATGTTATTGTTTCTCATAAGTTATTTTCATGAATCTCACTGAGCTAAATGGACAGTAAATGTTTTTATTATTGATAAATGAGTTTGTTATAAATTATGTTCCATTAGTCGTTTTTATTTTCTACCAAACTTTACTTCTGTGACAGTGAGATAGTGTGATGTCTTTACTGGGCTAATGTAGCTCATTCCTTACTTAACCATTTCAGATAAGGAGGGCTTGGTTCCCGAGCCCGTTCTGCAGGAAGACGGCGAGTAGAAGCCTAAGAATTTATTAGTTTTCCTTATAGTATTCATTCATAATATTTCTTTTAGTTAGTTTATTTTTTATATGTTTAATTCATTTTGGTTATTGTGTAAGGGATGTTAATTAAAATCTATTTTATTTCGCTTCCGCACTTAGAATAAATTTATACATTTCCTTTTCATTTTCAGGGTCGTTACACATATAGATAGTAATCATGCAAGTGAGATGGTTGTTTTCTAAGTCTGATAGATTTTATGTGTAATACTCTTGAGCTGGAATTATTAACAAGTATCTGAATTAAAAAAATATGATGGGAAATTAGTAGAAATAAGAGAAGGAAAGGTTAAAGAAACTTACATGGACTTGGAGAACATGCATGACCTGTACTATCTTGAAGCCTATAAAGCTAGTCAATGTCACTGTAATTTGTAATAGAATCATCAATACATGACATTCCAAATTCACTTGAGGATTTGCTGGTTGAAGAGGAAAAATGAAATACATATTAAAAAAAATCTACATATTAGGAAACAAACAATTTTTGAGAATACAAATCAAATATTTTGTATCCTTTAAAATTAGAAGAATACCTGAGAAAGACACATTTAGTGGCTCGATTATAAAATTTCAATCAATTAGAAGCAGAGGCAAACCATAAGCAAACAAAGACTTTTTATATGTTTAAATAGGCTTAGAATTGAATAGAAGCTGAAAGTTGTTTTATTGTTGATGACTGGGTATACAGTTGATTAGATAAACAATATGTAACATACAATCCACCCAAATTTTCATTGGCAATTTGTTTTGAAACCGTAATGCTCGCGCCGCATTCATGATATATTGATGCTTTCATTAAAAAACATCATTTTGTTATGGTGTATAAAGACGAGAGCATAGTTGTATTGTCCCTTTTTCTACATAGAATTCAGTCATGTTGAATTCTTATTATCAGTTTTGACATGTTTAATTTTTGTTTGAAATTATGTGTCCATAAATGTAAAAAAATTGACAATAATCTTCCTTACTTCTCCTTTGTTCTTCATATGATACAACTAAGTATATGTACTTTTATCATTAACAATTGTAAGAAAATAATGATGATCGTATAGGGAAGCAATAGAAACATGTCCCCACATGTCAAGATGAATTAAATAAAAAATGATGAGTAACTGAATTACTTGAAGGAAAATGAAGTCTTTTGTTTACTGAAATGACAGATCACAAATAAAGGATGAACTAGGCCAAGTATCTTTATTCAATTGATGAAGTATTTACAACCTTGGTGTAGAAGGATGATCGAGGCGGTAATGCCACAAATTTTATTTGGTAACAACAGAAGAAGAAACAAAGGAATTGTTAGGAATTACAGAATTTACAATTCTATCGTTAGGCTTATTTTCTTCAAGATAATAAAACCCATCATTCTCTCTAACTATATCAATTGTCATCTGACTGTAGGCATCCTGAATTTTACAATAATGGTCATGAAAAAGTAATTAGTATTGGGAATTTTGTACTAAATGACTAATGGATATAAGATTGAGAATAAATTGTGGTGAATATAAGCATTGTGTAATATAAATGTTAGTGAGATATACACATCACCAATATGTAGCAAGTACTATTTATGAATTTGGTAATTAAATAAATGTATTATCTATAGATATATAAAATGCAAACATCTTAAGTGAACTCACTATATAGTCAATTGCCCCATAATTAATAATCCAATTATTCAATTTTATGTTTGAAAATATAAGGAAAGTACTACTTGGTTATGAGGTATATAGGAAATTGGTTGTAAGAGTGTTCACTCGTGAAATATTTATTGAAGCTATTGAAGGCATTGAAGGTTGGATCAAAGCTAGCAATTTGTGGTACTAATCTTTGGAGAAAGAAAATGGTAAGTTGTATGAAATATTGCACTAAGAATTGAACTTTATACAAGAATTAGCCACCACAGTAACTGTTTGATTAACATTAGATGTACTTCTTGTCCTAGCTTTATAACCCAAAGGACACCTATATTTTTTGTAACACTTATGTATGTGTGGCCGACAAATCCACAATGTGTGCACATCAGTCTTTTATTTGTAGTTCCTCCATTATTCTTTTTATTTACACCAGGATTATACATATTGGTCATTATTTATGGTTGACCTGAGGTTTTATTCATATATAACACATTAGATTCATACTGGATTGATGCTCCTATATTGAGACTTTGTTCATGTTGCAACACCAGAGAAAAAACTTTGTTTAAAGGAGGTAGTGGCTCAGTTAATAAGATATGAGACTTCTTCTTGTGGCTTCTTAGTTTTCATTACTTTTCTCTAGCTCTCTTTAGGCTTTATGTATGCAACACTCTCACTCTCATGCTCACTTAGGATGCTTACACAATCCAGCTCTTTTTAAGATGCACACACACACACAACACTCTTACTCTAATGCTCACACAACACACTCATGTAATCTAACTCTCTTTGGTCCTCACGCATGCGAAGTCATGCTCACAGTTATACGTTGACACCCTATCAATCCCTATGATGCCTCCAACATCTACAATTCATTTAGCAATGCCAGACACCATAACTGCTATCGAAGTTTAAGCTCTTTAAAAAATTTGTTTCATGTAGAAATTTTAGAGAGCCTTTCAATGCTAGTTTTTGATATTATTTAGGGTTTAGATAATGAACATTAGAGTTTGTAAATATAGGTATTCTGCATATGGATATTTGGATTGTTTCTCCAATATTGTATTATTGTCATCTTCTCTTTTTTAATTCAAATTTTCATTTATATTATATTGAGATGACATGTCGAAACTTATGAAAATTTTATTGTGGCTTGATTTTCAAATTATGTAAGCACTGAAGTTTGCATATAGTGTATGTGTTCTTGGTAATTTAATTGGTGTTTTAGAAAAAAAAATTAATTCAGTTATGAGTAGATTGAAAAATTTCGTTTTAAATCAAACTAAATTTTTTTGATCCGACCAAACCAAATCAAACTTAATATTGCTTGATCTTTGGTCTAGAGGTTAGTGAACTTTCAGTCTTGATCCAACCCGATCCAATGTGATCTTAAACCGATGCACCCTTTAGCCACGATGATATCCTAATCACTAGATCAACATATCTCTTAAGCAAGTGTTTTGCAAAAGTTTTTGTTTGTAATAAATCTAAAACCAAATTTACTTGTAAAAATTATAAATATAAAGGTATTAAAATAAAAAAAATAATATGTAATTAATAACATTTGAAATATAAAAGTTAAATTCATGTAATATTTATAAAATAAAAATAATTCACTCCAATATTATCATATTTGTACTCAAAAAAATTCTCAGTCTTAATAATTTAAAGTATATTATTCTAATTTCATATAAAATTTTACATGAACTTAATTTTGTAGTATAGTTGAATTTTTTTTTTATTTATGAAATTAGATATAAATTTACACAAATTCCATTAGGTTTAAATTTTTTCAAAAACGTTACCCAATAATAATATAATCGGGTGCAACTGATAGCCAATTTGGCACTGTAACTGGAAAAAGATACTCTCAAAATGACTGCATCTAATATATATCCAAAAAAAACTTTGATCAAGCTTTCCCGAGGTTGTACTTCTCTCATAATCCAAAATTTATAAAAGAAAAAACCAATCCAAAAACTCATTGAAGTTAATCAAATAAAAATAGGAAAAAATTATTTAAGTTAAATCCATATAGAATTTAAAGTGATATTAAAGTAATATATCTAAAATTATTTAAAATTAATAAAATTAGACTTCTTATATCCCAATTTACCTTAGAATGTATATTTTTATCATTTGAGATAAAATTTTCATCATCCTTTACTTGAATCAGATGCAATTTTTAAATAAATTTTTACAAAATTTGTTATTAATTCCCAACATAGCCCTAAGGTAAAGCAACAAGATAACCAGAGAATTAAATGTCAGTTAGTATTCTATTTACAGACATTTCCCAATTCTTCATTCTTTATTAACGTGTTCCATTTCTGCTGCTTTCAGTCTTCGACGACATATCTGTTTCTCCTTGCACCAAATGCAATTCTCTGCATTACGAGACAAAGTGAAAACAGAACTTAGAGACGATCATCAAAATTTTATACAAGGATGACAATTAGCACTTCTTAACTGAGAATATCTGTGAATAAGCTTTCAGTCCAGTGAGAAAACGGAAGTATGTGGGTTTCATCGATCCATTTGCAGGGATGGACCTGATATTTGGAACAAGGTACTCTGCAACCTGAAAAGAACCCCGCTCCAAGTGAGAATAAACAAGAGAAAAACAATCAGCATGATAGGTGGTAATGTTAATTTGACATAACAGGACAATGTTTTGAAGATCCTCATGACTACAAATAATTTCTGAAATTCCCACGAAAAAGGGAAGAAAAGATCTTTGATTCTCTGTCACTAGTTCCATTAAGTTCAACATATAACAGATTGATCATGAAACACATAATCACAGCATAAAGAAGCCTGCACTTTATTTTAAAAAAAGAAGCCTGTATTTTGCCATTTAAGAGAATGCTATCTTACCACTTCCGCTGGCTCTGCCAAAACATTTATGAAAAATTTGGCCTGCAGCAAGCAGATGTCCAATTTCTAGGTCAGAAGACTGGAAGAAAGAAATAGAGCAAGAAGTCCATTGTGTTCAATTTAACCTGCTTTGTTGTGGCACCAGACAAGAGTAGGTCAGTTGTCACCATTCCTGGCTGCAGTGCAATAGAAAGAAGTGAAAAATAGGATACAAAAAAAAGAGTGACCAGAAAGAACAAGAAAGCATGAGAAGAAATACATGCAAAGAAGTACTTGTTAAATCTGAACTTTGGTTGAATTCGCTTCGGGAGTTGCCGAGAGTATCGAAATCCATTTACTCAAATTATTATGCAATTATGCTATTGGTCAACATATTAATCGGTAATTGAGACACATGAAAACCAGGTGCATACTAGAGGCTGGAGATAATTAGAGCCTATACGCCATTAGTCGTACCTTTTGTGTTACTTCAAAAGAAACATAGAATCTGGGTGAGACTTTGAGAGTTTCACCACGTCTTACTGACCTCCTTGCTTAAATGGTTAAAGCTTGAGTAACACCAGGTCACGTTCTTCGAAACTTCAATGAGCATCGACATACTATTTGGATTAGAGCTGAGCCTTCAAAAGAGGTTGCTTATTACCCTGTTAGCCTTATCCTTTCTGCGATGAATGCTTCCACTGATTGCAAGGCAGAGTGCAGGTCAATAGTATCTAAGTAAGATGAAGCGAATTTATATAGTGCTTGGAAGGGGGGTCATTTTCAGACTAGAGTGGTAAGAAGTGTTATACTACCATTTGACAGCAGCTAGTCACTTTGCTCATATTTTAGGTTGTTGATGGATCATGCACCTGAGAGATATTAATAAACATGGTGAACATTTTATCTCTATTCAAGACCAGAACTTGTGGAATTACATATAGCCGGTGGATGGTCTCCATGTATAGTCGGCTGCTCTTTGAGCTGTGAAGTGATGGTGTGCCGGTATGAAGTGACTATATTTAGTTAAGCGGTTTACGACCAATAGTATACTGTTTTTGCCTTCTGACTTTGGGAGTTGTTCGATAAAATTCATGGACACGAGTCCCATACTTGAGATGGAACTAGAAGTGGTTGCAGGAGTCTGGGTAATGAGACCTTCTCAACTTTACAACATTTACAAATGTCACAACATTGTACCAACTAAGTAACTTGATTCTTCATACTTAGCCAATAGCAATGTTGTTTAGCTTTCACATAGGTGGCTGTAATTCCCGAGTGACCTCCAACAACTGAATTGTGACACTGATGCAATAATCTGATTTTCAACTTCTTATTATCTCCAATTACCAACCTGCCTTTGTGACGAGTGAGTCCCCCTTTAAGACTAAACGAAGGCTTGCTCCCACTTTAAGACTAAATGAA
>NW_019013808.1:0-12094 GCF_000150535.2 Carica papaya | reverse complement strand
GTATTACGGGTAAGTGAGGTACTATTTGAAAATCTCGAAGGAGATAGGTTATGCACTGAACTTCACATACTGTAGATGACATACTTCTATACTCAGCTTCTACAGAAGACTTGCTCACTGTATTTTATTTCTTTGTTTTCCAGGAGATTGGTGCAGGTCCGAGGAAGATACAGAAGCCCGTGAGGGATTTGCAGGTCATCAGACACAATACTCAGTCCGAGTCATAAAAGGCTTGAACTTTAAGTATATTCCTTCTCGGGAAGAAGATTCCTTGCTCCTAATATTGCTTTAGGTACCTAATAACATGGAGTGCGGCGTCGAGATACGGCCATCTGGGCTGTTGCATGAACTGACTGAGATGTTGGGTGGAGTATATTATGTCGAGTTTGGTAAAGTTGATGTAGAGTAAGCGGCCGATTAGACGTCTGTACCTTTCCGGATCTGGTAAGATTTCTCCTTCTTCTGCATTTAGTTTTAGTCCGGAAGGCAGGGGAAAGTGGCTTCCATTTGCATCTTCTATCTTTGTATCTTGTAAAATGTCTTTAATGTATTTTCTCTGGCTAATGTAGATCCCTTTTTTTGACCTAGCTATCTCGACTCCAAAGAAGTATCTTGCTTGGCCGAGATCCTTGACCGTGAAGGCTTCATCTAGGGTGCTTTTAACTTCACAAATCTCTTCGTCGTTAGGACCCGTAACAGCTCATCCACATATACTACAACTGCAATGTAGTTTTCTTTTGTTCATTTTGTGAATAGATAGTGGTCAGCTTCTGACTTGGTGAAGCCGATGGATTGAAGCTTTGAAGTCAGCTCCTTGTTCCATTGGTGACCCGCTTGTTTCAGGCCGTACAGGCTCTTGGTTAAATGACAAACTTGCCCTTCACTGGTCTTGAAGTAGCCCTCTAGGGGATTTAGGTATAGCTCATCTTCTACAAACCCATGTAGGTACGCATTATTGATATCTAACTGATATACTGGTCAATCGCTTGCGATGGCCATGACTAAAAATAGTCGAAACATGACCATTTTGGCCACTGGTGAGAAGCTATCATGATAGTTTATGCCAAACTCTTGGTTGTGACTTTTAGCCACGAGTCTTACTCTGTATTTATCAATTGATCCATCGGCATTGTATTTTATTCTATATACCCATTTTGAGTCGATTACTTTCTTCTCTTTTGGTAGTGCAGTTAGTTCCCAAGTATTATTGTTTTCTAGTGTGGACTGCTCAGCTTGCATGGCCTCAACCCACTTGCTGTCCTTTTTAGCATCCCTATATGACATTGGTTTCTTCGTAATAGACACTTGTGCAATGAAATTAACATAGCCATGATTGTATGTAGGTGAGGTGGACATGAGGTAGGGAGGTTCGGGCACAGGTTGTTCGGTGGTATGGGCAACAAATTCTTCCATCCAGGCGGGCCTGTTTCTCACCCTGATGCTCCTCTTCATTTCAGATTCTTGGGAATGATGTTTGGTAAGGGAATTTCTTCTCTTCTTTGTAACTGGTTTTCAGGTGTAGTTACTGTGTCGATGCTTGGTATTGGTAGTGGTGTATCATAGTAATCTGGTTTAGGGTGTTGTGTTTGGTATGGGAGAATATGTTCATGGAATATGACATCCCTTGATAAAATCTTTTTTCTGTTTAGTATATCATATAAAAATTTGTATGCCTTAGCATCGGGTGCATATCCTAAGAAAATAAATTTCAAAGCTCTGGGTTCAAACTTGTCCTTTTAGGGGTTAAATATTTGAAACAAAACATAGGCAACCGAAGACTTTTAGGTTTGAGTAATCTATCTATTTTTTGTACAAAATTTCATAAGAGTTTTCTACTCTAAAACAGAGCTTGACAAAACGTTTATTATTTGTATGGCTATGAGTATGACTTCGTCCCAAAACCTTTTTGGTAATTTTGATTCAAACATCAATGCCCTAACAATTTGCAGTAGGTGTTTATGTTTCCTTTCCACCACACCATTTTGCTGTGGTGTGCATGTAAAGGTTTTTTGATGCATGGTTCCCCTTTCTTGAAAAATAGTTTTGCATGAAATGTTTATGAACTCAGTGTCATTGTATGTCCTAACTTTTTTGATTGTTTTTTGAAATTAGTTTTGTATTAAATTGCAAAAATATTTTAAAGTATTTGGTACACTCGTTTTCTCTTTTAATAAATAAGTCCAAGTGGCTCTTGAAAAATGATCAACTATGGTTAAAAAATAGAGTGCACCAGAAATACAATTGACCAGATATGGTCCCCAAAGGTCAACATGTATTAAACTAAAAATGTCATTGGTATTGATGGAACTTTTAAGGAAAGACAAACGCTGTTGTTTTGCCAAAGGGCATATTTCACAATCATGTAAAGCTACACTGCCTGGTAACTTTAGACTGGGGGATGTGAATCAATTTTTTTATGAATGTGTGATTGAGCTTTTTGTTCCATAGTTGTAGGTTATTTTCTTGGATGTAGTTGATGCATGCTTTGTTAGAGTCTATGTCTTCACTTCGGGTGTACAGACCCTTCATTATTGTTCATTTCCTCAATATTTTGTTAGTTGTCAAATCCTGTATAAAACAATGGTTGGGATGAAAGGAAATGTAGGTATTTGAAGCTTGAGTTAGCTTTCTAACAGAAATAAGGTTACAAGTAAATTTTGGTAGATAGAGGACATCCTACAGAATTAGATTGTCACACAATTTTATGCTTCCTTTATGGGTTAAATGATTCGCGGTTCCATCTGGTAGCGAGATAAACACTGTAGGTTCTAGTTTTATGGATTTTGAAAGCATTTTAAAATCATGACATACGTGTGATGTGACACCTGTGTCTATTATCCAAGTTCCTATATCATTAGAGGCATGTAAAAAATAACATTTAGGTTGCTTGCCAGCGGGGCCAGAGTAGCCCACGCATCCTACCGACTCTACTGTGTTTGCTCCTTAGTTTTTCATGTACTTGTTGATCTCTTGTAGTATGAGTGTGGTCATTTTTGTGCCCCAGTTTGTGTTGGATGCTTCTGTTTTGGTGTCATCGGGGGCATTGTTTGCCACTGCATTGGCTTTTTCTTTGTTCCTTTTCCCTTTGAGTTCTACAAACCATTCTGGGTAGCCATGGAGTTTGAAGCATTTGTCCTTCGTGTGCAATGTGTTTCTACAATAAGTGCATGTCATGCTGTCTTTTTCTTTTTTTTAGTTTGAAAATTTTGGATTGTCTTTCAGATTGGTGTAAAATGCAGCAGGCGTCCCTTCAGGTGAGTTGATATTGTATACTTCTTTTTGTTTTTCAACACTAATCACCATAGAATAAGCTCTATTCCTGATCAATATTGTAGACCCATTAAAAATTGAATCAGGTTATCGGTATTGTCTATTTCACTGTGTTGTGTTGCAGCATGGCAAGTGCAAGCAGGTGAGGGCCTTAGGTGGGTTAACTCATCCCAAAGCCTTTTGAGTTTTGTATAATAGGCTGTGACAGAAAGGTTAGACTGCGTGATAGAACTTATTTTACATTTTAATTGATACAACAAAGGCCTGTTGCTTTCACATTACCTCTATTTTATTTCATCACACAGATTTTTTGCTGATGTGGTGAATAGGAAAGCGCTGGTGAGCTCTTTATTCATCGAGTTTAGGATCCAGAACACCACCATGCTATCTGTTTTGTGTCATTGTCCATATTCTACTGCATTAGGTTCGGGTGTTTTGCATATTCCATCAACGAGAGCGAGCTTGTTCTTGGCTCTCAACGGAATCACCATGGCTCAGCTCCAAGACAAATAGTTGAAGCCATTAAGGGTAGTTGTGATAAGTTGCATTCCAGGCTGATCCGAGTTTAAGAATGTCAACACATCTGTATTAGGGTTTGCCATTGAGTAGTAGAGTAATAGTATAATATAGAAATAAGAGAAATCAGTGCTTATCACAGGCACTGCTCTGATACCATGTAAAAAAATCCAATCGAGTAAATATGGAGTATTTAATGCTTTTTAATTTTTTTTCTGTTTTATTGTGTGGAGGCATTGAGAATTTATACACATGCAGGAGAGTAAAAGAAAAGATGGAATATGGTCTCTAAAATCTACTAAGACCATTCGCTGTCCCCAACAGTAATCAATTTTAAAACAGAAAAAATCTTAACCCTTCATTTCAGGGTTTTGATTTGGGCGGTCCTCCTGTCCATTTCCTTTCAGCCTTTTCCCCTTTTTTTACACTTAATTCTTTTCAGGTCTGATTCTTATAAGTCACAGTATTGGATGGTAAAAGGAACCAGATTAGTTACTGTTAATCTTAATGGATTTTTATAGTAATTCAATGCCATAATGGCCTTTGGATGGTAAAGACTAAGGTTCCTTTAAAAAAAAAAGAAAAAACAAAAGAAAGATTAAGACTAGAACATTCAGACACTAAATTCAGTATTTTCAAGTGTTAAAAAAAATAGCTTTCAGCAAAAAGTGTAAATATTGTTTAGCAATGTTAAACTCCATATTACTCCATATGAAGCCCTAGACAAGTTAATGGAACAACTATAAACCAAAACCAGTACCATACCTAAGCAAGCTACCAAGAGCAACTAACTCATCACACAAGAATGCCCATAAAGCTTTCCAAAAAAGATATACAAGAAATGCATAGTTCACCAAACAATCATGAAGACCTTTTTGTTAGCAATCAAAACACCATCTTTTTTTTACCGATCAAAGACTGAAGAGAATGGGCAACTTGCTATGACGTTAAACAAACGAATAAACAATATATTAGAAATAACTATTTCTATTCACAATAAAAAAAAATCCTGATATATAGCAGTAGGAGTGCATCACAAGATATCAAAACAATCAATTTTAGTACGTAAGTATCAGTAGGAGTGTACAAAAAAAAAAAAAAGAAATATTGATGGTTAGAAAAAAGTGAACCTAAATGCCCGTAAACAGCGCATATAAACATAGGCAGAAAATTGCTATTTGAAATTGGATGTATCGACGAAAGGTAATTCGAACAAAAGATATCTATGCCTTCTTCTTTTCCTTTTTCGGATAAATTAAATTTCATACTTCATATTTTCTCTTCATTTTCCAGCAATTTCTAGGAAAACAAACAGAATATGACAACAAACACCAGAAAAAGAGAGGATCCATTTTAAAAAAAGAGAAAAAATTAAAAAATAAATCTCACCAGAGAATAGACAGATAACGATTGAAGTTTCAAATTTTGAACGATAAGTCGGCAAATTGAAATTTGAAAGAAGAAAAACAAGTTTAGTTCATCCTCGATCAGTATTATTCTTTTTTGACACATGTTTATATGCCTCAAAGCAAGATTAGCTAATCTCGGATAAACCGGTCAACGCTAAACAAACGTGCCAAATTGACACTATCTTTTGTTAAAAATTAATTTGTAATTTTACAAAAGTATTTATCATCTACCTGAGTATATAATATCAAAGTTTTGATACTTAGAATGTCACATAGGACAGATATAGTCTTTATTCTTCTCTTACAGAAGGTACCATTTAATTTTCTTATTTTATTAATTTAAAAATGACTGTGTTGTTGTAAAAATAATACAAATTTCTAATAAGTATTTACTATTATATAACTATGAAGTCATTGTCCTATCAAATTCTATTATTATTTTATTTAAAATCCAACAAATAGACAACAAAAAAGACACAAATTTTGAATATCTATATCTACGTGAGGTTATAATTGAATATTTCTTACCATTATTCAAGAAATAAAATTATAATAATAAACTACTTAAGTTTGATTTTTATTCCACTCTTATCTATATTTAGTATTAACAATTAACTATTTATATTAATAATATTTTTATTTAAAAAAAGTATAATATCCCTGATTTTTTTCTAAATATCATTTTATGTCTTCAACTAATTTATTTTAATATTGTATACTAGTTTCTCAAACATAGCAGCAAGCAATCCTTTGGTAAACAAACATGTTAAGTTATCTCCTAACGAATGTGTTGATATAATACCCGGATCCAGAATTTGGTCCGGGATTAATTTTGATATTTTAAAATATATAAAAAAATTTATTTTTAAATTAATTTATTTTAATTTTTGTTGAATTTATGGAAAAAAAATAGGTTATGGATAAAATCAAAAATAATTTTGAAAAAAATGGGTAAAAATTTGGGTTCAGGGAGTGTTTTTGAAAGAAAAATTAAAAATTATGAGTCAGAGTGCAAATAGAAAAAATTGTACCACGTAGGACCGCCCAATAGCAACCTCGACGATCAAACGGCCCATGTTCGATCCCGCGCGTGTGGACCGCCCAGATTTGTTCTCTCTTTAAACACGATCAGACAATTGAGATCAAAACGTGATGAACGATTCAGATTCATTTTCTCCTTAAATTCGATCGACGGTCAAGATCAAATCACGATGGACGGTTCAGATTCATTTTCTCCTTAAGCGTGATCGGACAGACGAGATCGATTGCGATGGACGATCTAGATCAAAGCAGGATGGGTATAAATACCTCGCATCACACAGGAACTAAAACCCTAACTGTCAGCCCCCACCGGAGAAGAAAAATCAAACGCTGAAGAATGAGGCTGACCGCCGCCGCACCAGAGCCACCGTCGACCCCTAAAAGAGGTAAAAATTTCTCCTACCTCTCGGAATTTGATTTCGAGCACCCCCATGGTTAAATCAGAGCAAAAAAGACGGTAGGTGAGCCAAAAATTGTGTGCGAAACTCGATAGAGCCGCTGCGACCAAAGTCCCAAAACCCCTCCAATGAGCCTCCTTCTCGATTCCTGTTTTACGTAATTTTTCGATCATTATATTCACCAACCTTTTCTATATAAGTTGGTTGGAGAAATAATCTTAGCCGCGAAGGAGAACCGGCGGAGACGCTGCACCCGAAGGTTCCCCCAGTTGTGAGTTTGATTTTCTATGATTTTTTGGCCAACTGAGGCCCCGTACCTGTTTTTCTATAGGGATACAGCCAAAACCGCCCAAATACTAACAAAAACTGGCCAAAATCGGCTAGGCCGAGGCGAACCACCTCCGTGGGCGGTGGAGCAAGGCATCGCCGCCGTGCTGGAACCCTAAAATTACCAGAACGAGTTTTGGACACTGATTTTTTATTTTTAGAGTATTTTTAGGTACGTGATAAGTATTTTGGTTTCTGCAAGAAAAATTCAAGAAATCCGATACCCGTCAAGAAGCATAGTAGACAGTGTGGCATCTACTACTGATCTGGATAAAGATCTCTCACCCTTTTCTCCGTTACCACAAATTGAGGCTTAATAATCGATAATTATGTAATTTTATGAAAACAATAGAGAACCTTAAAGATAACTACAGGTCGCTAGTAGAGCCGAAACTAGTTAGTTTACGGTCGTTTCGATTACCTGTTTATTTTTCTGTATTGCCTATATTTATTTACTATTATACTGTGCGTAACTAAATTAATGATTTTTAGGGTCTTTTTGGTTTTTTGGTTATTTTTTTCCCCTATATTGTTTGTCGGTATTCCGATCATTGGTTGTTTGACTGTGTTAAACTATATTGTTATTTAAGTGAACTGTGAGTATAAAATGAGATATGATTATTGCATAGTTGATTGTTATGCTGATGGAAATCTGTATGGGAAAGACTTACTGGGTATCCGGGAAAGGGCATACGGGCTCAATACATAGGAAACCCTATCGTGAACGTTACCTTAGTTAGACGAGGTTGGGAAGTCCCTTACCAGTAAGGTTTGGGAGATATGGTTCATCCTTATACTGGACAGGGTATCAAGGTGGTGGAATGTTTGGTACCCATTACCGGACGGACATGGAGACGACTGGTTAATTGTTTAATTGGATATTGGGTTTACAAGTAGGATGACATCCCTATGGACCCGTAAGGGTACCGGTAAGCGAAAAAAAATGAAATGTGATCGTTTCTTGTTATCTTAATGTGATAGTAAAAATGTATAGATATAGTTTTCATAGGTTATTTTTGAAAAAAAAAACTTACTACGTAAATATAGAATAAATGACTTTCTTTATAGTAAATGAATTTAAATAAATTAAGAGCTCCATTAGTTATTTTTATGATTTTTGCCAATTTTCAGTTTTCCGTATCTGTTATTAGTGTGATATTCTTACTAGGTTAGTGCGGCTCACCCTTTCATTAACTATTTCAGATTAAGGGGACCAAGATCCAAATCCCTCCTTCAAATGTCTGCATAACTCTTCTACCTGCTATTAACCGTCTGGATGTTCATTATCTTAACCATTTTGACTGTAGTCTCCTTCATAAGATTTAGACCGAACAATTTTTTATCACTCACCTTTTCTCAACAAATCAACAATCTGTACGGGCGTCCATACAACGCATCGTACGGAGTCATGTAAGTACTTGCCTAGTAGCTGTTATTATAGACGAACTCTATTAAGGATAAATGATCATCCCAATAGCCCCTAAAATTAAGAACACAAGCTCGGAGGATATCCTCAAGGGTATGAATCGTCCTATCTGATCATCCATCGGTCTGAGAGTGGAATACGATACTAAGAGATAGTTTCATTTCCATAGCTTGCTGGAAACTAGACTAGAATCAAGAAGTGAATCTAGGGTTCCTGTCGGATACTACTGTCACTAGCACTCCATGTAACATGACTATCTCCTGGATATACATTCTCGTTAACTTGTTCAAGGAGTCAGTCATATTGATGGCCAAGAAGTGAGAAGACTTTGTGAGTTGGTCAATAATTACCCAAATGGCATCATATCATAAGCGTACCCTAGGCAATCCCATCACGAAATCTATTGTGATGTATTCCCACTTTCACTCCGGGATCAGTAATGGCTGAAATAATCCACTTGGGCGTTGATAATCTACCTTGACCTGCTGACACACTAGACACTTGGAAATAAAATCAGGTACCTCTCTTTTCATCCTGTCCCACTAAATCGGGGTTGCATACTTTGGTACATTTTAGTGCTTCCAGGATGCATGACAAACTTTGAGCTATAAGTCTCTGTCATGATGTCCCTTTTCAATTCACTATCACCTGAAACACACTCTCTGTCCTGAAATCTGAGTAACCCATTGGCAGAGACTTAAAATTTTGAATTTACTCTCTGTTCTGCATCTTTCCTGAGAGCTGCTAAAGTGGAATCGGTGGATTAGACTTCCTTTATTGTCTGGATCAACTCAAGTTTAACAGTAAGGTAGACCAAACATGTGACTTTCTTCAAGTTCTGAAGTCATATATGTTGTGCGATCTTTATTACCCTGTATTCTGAAACTATTTGGTAAGCTAATATATCTATACTTTTTCTACTGAGTGCGTCGATTACCACATTATCCTTACCCAGATGATACAAAATGTTGCAATCGTAATCCTTGAGGAATTTTATCCAACGTCTTCGACGCATGTTAAGATTCTTTTGAGTGAATATTGTTGTTGGGGAAGTGAAGTAATTAACTTCATTCTTTTTTTGTTTTTTTGATCATGTCTGATCATGGAGAATATCTTCTTTTTGATCTAAAGAAAGAGAACACCACCAGACTTGAGAAAACAAACCAAGTTAAGAAGAAAAATTTGTCAACTAAACACGGGTTTTGAAGAAAGTAGTGTAGAAGAAACAGAACATATGGCACATAAGCATACTTTAAAAGAGCTAGCTACACCACCTATAAATCAGCAACCTCTCTGCATCACTTGCCCAGATCTGGAAATTGCTTTTGACCTAATTTTGGCTTGATTCACCTACTACCCAAATTCAGAGGTTTGGAGAGCAAGAACTCGCATAAGCATCTTAAGGAGTTCCATGTGGTGTATTCAAGTATGAAGCTGTAAGGGGTATCCGAGGAACATATTAAACTGAGAGCGTCCCCTTTCTTCCTAGATGATGCAGCTAAAGACTGGTTGTTCTACTTGCATTTTGGCTCGGTTACAACCTACACAGACATGGTGAAGTCACTTTTATACAAGTTTTTTTGTTCTTCCCGAGTTCTCGAGATAAAAAGGGAGATATGTAGGATCAGACAAAACGTTTCTGAGAGCCTTCATAATTGTTGGGAGAGATTCAAGTGACTATGCGCGGGCTGCCTACAACACGATATATCATAATAATCTCTCCTTCATTACTTCAATGAAGAGCTACCTTCATTAGAAAGTATTACGCTGGATGCAGCCAGCAGAAGCGCTATAGTGAACAAGACACCGCGAGAAGCCATGGAGTTGATAAAAATCATGGTAACAACCTCACAATGATTCGAGACCATGGTTATAGGAAACACCCTACGGGCTAGAGTTTGTAGAATTTGTGCATATGTAGGGTATCCTACGGATAAGTGGCCTACACTATAAAGAGGATGATCAATAATAGGTCAATGTTGTAGGAGGATTCCCAAATGAGCTGCAAAGTAGATATGACTCATTTTCCAATACGAACAATCCAAGATGGAGAGATCACCCCCAACTACAGCTATGGATCGAGACAACAAAACTTTCAGCAGTACCAGCCAAGGCTGCCTCCACAACAACAACCAGCACCTCTAAAATGAGGTATGTCTCTTGAGGAAATAGTTAAATCTCTTCCCTCTAACACTCAACAAGTTTAACACAAGATAAGAGTCAACATCCAGAATTTGAAAACGTAAATGAGCCAACTAGTGACATCTATGAATAAGTTGGAATCCAAAGATAAATTGCTCTTTCAAACAAAAGTAAATTCAAAGCCCAACATGAGTGCAGTCACACTGCGGAGTGGTAAAGAACTATTAAAAACTCTTTTACAAGTACATCTTGGGCAAGGCTTACAAAAGGATGCAGAACCAGAAGCCTTGGGCAAGGCATCCGAAGTTGCGATTGATGCCAATACCCGTCAGACAAAACCAAATTCTGGTTTGCCTGTGCTATTCACAGTCAGTCCACCCTTCCTAGAAAGGTTTACCAAAACCAAAAAAGAGGAGGACAAAGAAATTCTAGAAAATTTTTACAAGGTCAAGGTGAATATTCCCTTACTTGATGCGATCAAACAGGTATCTCGATCCACAAAGTTTCTAAAGGAGCTATGCACCAACAAAAAGAAGCTGAGCTACAATGAAAAGATAAGTGTGGGGGAAAATGTTTGAGCCATTATACAAAGAAAATTCGCCCCCAAGTGCAAAGACTAAGGTATATTTGTCATTTCTTGCAAAATAAGTAACTTAGGTATAAGAAAAGTCATGTGTGATTTAGGGGCCTCCATAAATATAATGCTGCTGTCCATCTAATCCAAGTCGAATACTGGGCCATTGAAGGAGACCGGTGTCATCATCCAGTTAGCTAACAAGTTAGTTGTTTATCCCAATAGAGTTTTAGAAGATGTGCTAGATATGGAGGGTGACAAATCCTCAAACTCATCAGATCTCTTATTAGATAGACCCTTCCTTAGCACTGAAAAGACCAAAATAGAGGTACAAGATGTACCCTCACCATGGAATTTGATGGAGAAGTTGTGAGATTTAATATTTATGATGTCATGAAGTACCCTACTGATATATCTTGTGTGTACAGTGTGGACATCATAGATTCCTTAAACTAGAAATATTTTGACTTTTGTCATGGTGATGAGTTGAATGTTGTACTCTGTAATAAATTAAATGTTAACAACTTAAGAGCTCTGGATGAAGATTTTATGGCTGACAGGAATCTGAAGGAGACTGTGTTTGAACTGGAAGTACTTAAATAACAAAAAGGTAATGCCTCAAATATTTATCTTCTTGCTTTTCACACAAGACTTTTCACCTTTTTTTTTGTAGGCACCTAAGCTGGAGCCGAAGTCACTACCCGAACACCTGAAGTACATATTATTGAGAGAATGAGAAACTCTTCCGGAAATAATCTCCAATAAATTGAGCAAGACAAAAGAGGATAGACTAGTCAGAGTGCTCCAGGAACACAGGGAAGTAGTTGGGTGGACCATTACTGACATTAAAGGGATATCACCTTCTACGTGTATGCATAGAATACTACTGGAGGAAGACAGCAAACCCAGTAAGCAGCCATAGAGTGCTTGAACCCGCTAACGATGGAAATTGTAAATAAAGAAGTCTTGAAACTACTTGACATCATAATTA
>NW_019013807.1:0-10297 GCF_000150535.2 Carica papaya | reverse complement strand
CTTTTACATACATATTTACATCATTAACCAACCACCAATTACACACAACTATTTCGTTTCATATTTACAGAATAATAGAACGACAACTAAACTGACAATATAAATTGATATTTTAACAACTAAGAAAAATGTGATCAGGACATTTATTTCAAAACATTCGACGGATAAGAATAAACAGTTAAGTAATTAATAAACGAGAAGGCAAATAAACCTATGAATTAAAGTGCATGCGGTAGGCAACAATAATAGTCCAACAATAAGTGAACAATATAAATAAAATAGGTAATTTTGTACTAACCAGTTACCGGCTCCACTGGTGAACTGTATTTAATTAATTAGGGTTTCTAATATTTATAAATTTTACCATTTATTATTTATTAAAACTTTAATTAATCAGAATGAGAGAAAGGGTGAAGGATTCTTACCCCGGGTCGGTGTTTAAAATACTGCATTTTTTACTACACTTCCTCTAGTTATCAGATTTCTTAGATTTTTTTCTGAAAAAACTAAAAACACACGTCATGTATACCGAAATACCACAAAAGGTCAAAAATAAAGGTTTTTAAATTTTTCGGCTGGTTTAGAGTTCCGGCACCGTGGTGCCGCCATGCTCTGGCGCTGGCTCTGCCACCCACGGTGGCTTCTCTTCTCTGGCACTGGCTCCTAACGAAGAGTCATTTACAAGCTAATAAAGGCTTTGAATATTATTCTCTCATAGCAATTTTCTTATTACATACCACTTTAATTCGGTTATTTTCTCTAACTAGGCAAACCTAAGAAAAAAATTTGCATTCTAGATATCCCGATAGTCTGAGACATCCCGAATATGTTTCCTGATGAACTTTTTATACTACCAGTGGACAGAGAAGTTAAGTTCACCATAGACCTTCCGCATGGCACGCAGCCTATCTTAGTTTTTCCTTACTGCATGAGTCATGTGGAGATGGAAGAGTTGAGAAAATAGATCAAGAAATTGCAAGATAATGAGTTCATCCGACACAGTGTTTCTCCTTCGGGTGCTGGAGTCACATTTGTAAGGAAAGGGGAAGCGACGTTAGGATCATGTATTGACTACAAGAGATTTAACAGGATCGCGATCTAGAACAAGTACCCCCCCTAAGATCGATGACCTTTTTAATCAGCTGTAGGGTGCCAAAGTTTTCTCTAAAATAGACCTGCATTCAGGTTACAATCAGGTAAAGATCAAGGCAGAAGACATTCCCAAAATAACTTTTCGAACCAGGTACGAACACTATGAGTTCCTAGTTATACCGTTTAAACTAACAAACGCACCAGCCATCTTTATGGATTTGATGAACAAGGTTTTCAGACAATTCCTGGATCAGTTCGTTATTGTATTGATCAATAATATCCTAATTTATCTAAAAAGCAGGGAAGAACATGTTCACCATCTTACTCAGGTTTTGCAGGTTCTCAAAGAAAAGAAATTATATGTAAAATTGAGTAAATGTGGGTTCTGACTCGGACAAACTACCTTCCTATGACACATCATATCAAGGGACGGAGTGTCAGTGAACTCCCAAAAAGTTGAGTCAGTGCTTGATTAAGAGAAATTGACTTTGGTCAAGAAGATTCGTAGCTTTCTGGAAATTACATATTATTATCGCAGGCTTATAAAAGGATTTTCTAGCCTAACTGCTCCTTTGACTCGACTCCCAAAGAAGAACGTCAAGTTTGAGTGAAACGAGAACTGTGAAAAGAGCTTTTCAGAACTAAAGAAGCGGTTCATGACTGCACCTGTGTCGGTCTTACTGAGTGGGACAGGTGGATGTCAGTTTATAGTGATGCTTCCTACCTGGGGTTGTGCTGTGTTCTGATGCAGCATGGAAAAGTCATTGTCTATGGGTCCAGATAGTTGGAGAGTCATGAGAAAAACTACTCCATCTATGACTTAGAACTTGCCGCAATTATCCACGTCTTGAAGACTTGGTGTCAATACTTGTATGGGGAGACTTTTTAGATCTATATCGACCATAATAGCTTGAAATACATATTCACCCAAAAGGATCTCAATATGCGTCAGAAACGATTCATAGAACTCTTCAATGATTATGATTGCAACATCTTGTATCACCTGGGTAAGAGCAACGTAGTAGCCGATGCATTCAGCAGAAAAAGTGCAGGTATATTAGCTCACATAATGATTTCAGAATGCAGGGTAATAGGGACTGCACAACAGGTATAACTTCAGGAACTGAAGAGAGTTACATGTTTAGCCCATCTGACTATTCAACTTGAGTTGATCTATAGAATAAAAGAAACTCAATCCACCGATTCCACCCTAGTAGCCCTAAGAAAAGATACAGAATATGGAGTAAATTCAGAATTCGAGTCTTTGCTAATGGGTTGCTCAAATTTAAAGACATGATGTGTGTTTTATGTGACAATGAGCCAAAAAGGGATATCATGACAGAGGCTCATAGCTTAAAGTTTATCATGTATTCCAGAAGCACTAAGATGTATCAAAGTATGCGATCCCGATTTTGATGGAACGAGATAAAAAGAGAGGTGGTCGACTTTGTTTCCAAGTGTTTTGTGTGTCAGCAAGTCAAGGCAGAGCATGAACACCCAAGCAGACTACTTCAACCATTACCAATTTCGGAGTGGAAGTGGGAACATATCACAATGAATTTCGTGACAAGATTGTCTAAGGCATGCTCGGTACATGATGTTATTTGGGTAATTGTTGATCGGCTTACCAAATCTTCCAACTTCTTGACCATCAAGATGACCGATCCCTTGAACAAGGTAACAAGAATGTATATTCAAGAGATAGTCATGTTATATGGAGTGCTAGTGACAGTAGTATCCGACAGGGACCCCAGGTTCACTTATCGGTTCTAGTCTAGTTTTCAATAAGTCATGGGAATAAAATTGTCCCTTAGTATCGCATTCCACCCTAAAACCGATTGACAATAAAAAAAGATAATCCGCACATTGGAGGATATGCTCTGAGCATATGTTCTTGACTTCGGAGGCCATTGGGATGATCATTTACTCTTAATAGAGTTCACCTACAATAACAGCTATCAAGCAAGTATCAGCATAGCTCCGTACGAGACGTTATATGGCCCGCCCATGCAAATCACCGATCTATTGGAAAAAGGTAGGTGATAAGAAATTTTTCAACCCAAATCTTGTGGAGGAGAATACAACCAAAATAGTTAAGATCAGAAAAAACATCCAAATGACTCAGAGCAAATAGAAGAGTTATATCGACACCAGGAGGAGAGATTTAGAATTTGAGAAAGGTGATTGAGTGTTCCTTAAGATCACTCATTTTAAGGGAATCAATAATTTTGGTAAGGGAAAAAACTAAATCCCCAATTTATTGGGCAATTTAAAATCTTAAACAGAATTTGTACTGCTGTCTATAGACTAACACTACCTCCAAAACTATCCAGGGTGCATAATGTGTTTCATGTGTTCATGCTACGCAAGTACAACCCGGACCCCTCTCACATCTTGTTCCACGAGCCCATTTCACTTCAGGAGGATCTGTTCTATGAGAAGGTACTGGTGGGTATTGTGGACCGAAAGAGCAGAGTATTCTGCAACCGAAAAATCCCCTTCGTTAAGGTCCTGCTAAAATAACACATACAGAGAGGCCACATGGGAGCTAGAATTAAACTTCAGAGCCCAGTATCATCAACTGTTTGATTGAGTGAGAGAGAGACAAATTTGAGGGATCAAATTTCTTTTAAGGGGGGGGGGAGAGTTATAATACCCGAGTCTAGAATTTGGCCTGAAATTAATTTTAGAAATAAAAAAATATATAAAAATAAAATTTTTAAATTTATAAATTTTTATTTAACGTAAAATTAGGCAAAAAATAGGTGTATGATGAAATTAAAAATAATTTTGAAAAAAATGGGTGAAAATTTGGGTTCGAGTGGTATTTTTGAAAGAAAAATCAGAAATTGGGGATCGAAACGTAATTAAAAAAAATTACGCCACGTAGGACCGCCCAATCAATAGTCCCGATGAACCGGAAAGTGTCGTGTGACAAGTGCACTAACTCGTTGACACACTTTTAATTTTTTGAGATATTTTTAAATACGTGAAGCGTGTTTTAACTTTCGAGAAAAATTCAAAAAATTCGAGGACCACCGGTAGGCACAGTTGAAAGTTTGGTATTTTGTACACCGATTCGGGTAAAAATCTCTCAACTTATTCCCTATTATGGAATTAAAGTTTAATTATCAATAATACGATATTTTGCATATTTTAAAAAACTTCGAGAATTAATTACATATTACTAATAGAGCTAGAACCGATTATTTATTATTGTTTGTCCCGTTTAACCGATTGTTTGATTTTACAACTTTAAATACATGATAATATATTGGAATTGGTAAAATAATTTAACTGTATTTTCTTAATGCATGTATTGTTTGTCTTGCGTTGATTTACAGTTAAATTATGAAACTGAAAATTAAATGTAAATTAAAAATTAATTGATTAAGTGAATGAATGAATTGTAGCCTTACTGAATATCATGGGAGACGGTAGACGGACCAGGTACATAGGAAACCCTATCGTGAACGTTGCCTCATACCGGACGGGGTATCGATGATTGATATTTTTGGCGCTCATATTGAACTAAGTATAGGGATGATCCATTTCACCCTCATACCGGACGAGGTATTGAGGGATGGTATTCTTGGCGCTCATACTGGACAGGGTATAGAGATGACCGATTAGTTGACAATGTTGAATAATAATTCACGCAAAGTGGGACATCCTTATGGGCCCTTAAGGATATTAATAGGCAAATAAAGAAGAAAAGTTACTATTTTTTTCTCACTTGAAAATAAGATTAGAATGTTATTTGGATTATTGTCTTTATAGGTCGATTTTAGAAATCTCACAAACGGTAAATATATACAATAAATAATTTTTTATGATAAATAAATTTACTTAAATCAAGAGCTATATTTGTTATTTTTATAATTTTTACCAACATTTAATTTCTGTATCGATGAGTATTACGATATTCTTACTGGATTAGTATAGCTCACTCTTTTATTAACTATTTCAGATAAAAAAAATAAGACCCAGATCCCGATCAACAAGTTGATTGTGAATAGTTTACCACCCGGACTCCCTTCAAAAATTAATAAAAATCATCCTAAAATGCTCAATTATTGATTTTTTGTTTATTTACTTGATTTTCGTAATTTTTTTAAAATATTATTCTCGTATATTTATTGGATATTCTAAATTATTATGTAAGGAATGTAAACGTTAAATTTTATTATTTCACTTTCGTATTTAATTAATAATTTTATTTTCTTTTACGTTACGAGCCTTTACATGTTATCTCTAATTAACAAATCAAATAGTAGAATAATTAAATAATAAGCCCGACTCAATAACATTTCACTCTTACTATAAAATTTATAATAAAAAAGTGAGTCGTATCCCTTATTTTTATATAATAATAATATTTTTGAAGAAGTGGTTCTTGTTATACCCCATAACTCCTAAATTTTCAAAAATCCAAGATCTAATCAATGCTCTGCTACTCTCACTTTTGTCTTCCCATTTTGGCAGTTAGATTCATGGAAAGTACTGCTTTACAGACATTCATATCTTTTGCAGGTTAAATGCATTTGATTCATTATAATCTAACAAAGAAGAAATCAATAAAAATTAAACTTGTTCTAACAAATGGTATTGTTTCAAGCAAAGAGAGTAACAAGAAGGACAATGATAAGTATATGTAGAACATGTAAATAATTAAAATCTGATCCATTAGTTCGCAGAGTTATATATTAGATTATAAATATTTTTGTAACATCTCAAATGGATAAACAAATAATCAATTTTAAATGAACTTATTTTTAACATCTTTCAGATATGATTAAAACAAAAAACTTTCATTAATTTTTCAATTTCAATTCAAACATAAATTTGATTCACATTTCGTGTTGGAGAGATATTTACCTTCCAAAAGAGAAAAAAACAGAATCTTTATCTAATGTTGAGATAAGATAAATGATTATAATCTTTTAACGAGACAATATTTTTTTAATTATCTTCAAATGAAATCTAATCCGAACACATAAATCAAGGTTCCTTCCTTCAACAAAACAGAATGTGTTGAGAAATAATAGATGAATATAATTTTTCAACAAAATAATAATTATTCAGCTTTCTCAAAGTAAAATTTAATCCGAACATATTTGTCATGATTTCTTATTTCGACAAGTTACAAATATCTAAGTAGTTCAATCCTATTGCTAATACTAAGTAGGAGTAAAAAAAAAGTAAGAGGGACAGAAATCTCCATATACTCTTCTTCCTATTCATCCTTCTGTATAGTAACACAAGTTGCTGTGTTGGAATATGGGGTTTTTCATTTTTTCTTTTTGGATATTAATTTCCATATGATCCAAATTCAATCAGCTCTTTCTACGGTTGTTTTAAACAAGAGGATATACAACTTTCTATCCATGTTAGAATACATAATAAACCCACCAAGCGAATGAGTCACAAAAGAGCCAAAACTTGTAACTGCAATAGAGTGCCAGTCCAGCCATAACCTCTTAAAATTATAATTAATTTTATTTATTAATTTATAATTAAATAAAATTAGATTTGATTCTCACTGATCCATGTCATGTAGTTAGAATTTATCTTTAAAAAATTTAATTTATATTTATTTTTTAAATATTATATATTTAGTGATAATTTATTCTTAAAATATTAATTTTTATCTAAACCTATTTAAACACATACCAAGTTATCAATTTTGAATTAATAGAAATTCAAAACTCCAACAAAAATTCCATACAAAAAATAAATAAGAATAATACAATGGTAAAAGCATAATAATAATAATAATAATAATAATAATAATACTAAATAAAGCGTTGGTTACCTTCTTGAGAGCGAGAGCAAGGGTTTTGGAAGTGAGCTTTTCAAGACGATCATGTCTCTCTCGCACAATCAACCGCTTGGATCTGCATAAATGGTGGCATATCAACTGAAATAATTTCGACTCCGCAGCTGGCAAGAATATCTGCTAACTCCACCTGAGTGCCATACAATGATCTCCTTGAAATTCTCTTCACACCTGTACCTTCCTTCACTCGTTGCTTCTGTTTTCCCCTCACTTGCTCCTTCTGCAATTTCTTCTTGTCGGGATCCTTTTTGGGTTCATCCTTTGTTGTTCTGCTTACTCTTTCCTGATGGATTTGGGGGTTGGGTTTGATGAGTGAAAAGAAGGAAGAGTCGGAATCAGCAGAAACATTCATGGATGGAGCTTCCAAATGTATGTATGTAGTAGATGGAGGTGGATTATGGCGATGGTGCTTTTTGGGGTTATGTACTTTGTGATGAAGACTCAATTTTTAGAGATTGGGAGACTTATGTTGATGGAGCTCTTCAATGGTGGGTTAAGGTGGGGACGATGCTAACATGCGCATGTGGTGGGTGTGGTGTTCCATATTATGTGTATATATATTTTTTGGCTGCGGAGGAGGAGGGTTTGGCCATATTTGTTTAGGGTATTGTTTGAGGAAGGGGAGACGATGATCAGGGAATTCATGGGGTTCATTGGATAAGGACGGTGAGGGGAAAGATCTAGAGCTGTCTTCTTCTACTGTGGAGAGCTGAAGGGAATGGGAAGTCATGATTGTTGACCGTTGACTTGTCCACTATTTAGGATTAGGTACCGCCTTTTATGAAAACTATTGTGTGAATTAAACATTAAATTAGCAAGAAATTAAAAAATTTAAATTCAAATTTTCTAATTCATTCTAAACCTAAAAATAAATGAAAGGGTTAGCTAAAAATACAAAAAAAATTTCAGATAAAAAATATAAATCATAAAAAAAGTAATAAAAATTTATAGACTATCTCTTATTTTATTTTTATGTTATTTATTTATATTATTTATTAAATATTACCTACGAGGTTTCGTTCTCTGCTTATTCTTTATATATATATATATATATATATATATATTAAAAATGAGAGACTTCAAATGAGAGAACTGAATTGAAAATTTATTTAAATATATTAAAAATTAAATAATACATTTAAATAATTTTTTACTCCGAGTATTCTTTACAAATGAAAAAATGTCAAATGAACTTCTTACTTTCCAAACTGATCATCCTACTAAACGTGGATTTATTAAGAATAAGGAAAAAAATATTTTTGAATTATTGATTCATCGCAATAAATAATTTAAAATCAATAATTCATTACCTTACTGTGCGTAAGAGTTATCAATATTTATCAATATATTCTTGTCTGACATTATTGGAGCAAATGACAAAAATATTTTTTGAGGAAAAAATGAATTTTTTCAGATAAAATGAAAATGAAATTCCTATAACAGAAGATAGGTTTCCCATTACTATAAAATAGGTATTAAGATAGATTTTCAACTCTTGGGATGAAGACAAACACTTGATTTTTATTATCTGTAATAATTGAGAGTCCTTTTTTATGCTTAATTGTTATAAAAGATGAAAAGTCAAAGCAGCCACATTAATATCAGAACCGAAGCATTCCTGTATTCAATAGTGCTTCTTGTATCGGAAAAGGGTAAAGAAAGAAAAAGAGAAAAACAAAGCCTTTCAATCCTTCCTTCTTTTCCAACTAAACTAAATCTTTTTTTAGTTAGTAAGGTCAAATTTACAGTCTTAAAGAGATATAGAAATTGGATTATGTGACATAATGGATGTAATGTCGAAAAGCTTTCTAACTAATTCCATGGGCTTGGTAGTCCAGCATCTCTGGAAACAGAAGTGCCACCAGAAGCTGCAGGGCAAGGAGAAGATGCAATATAATTTGTTCCAGAGACAGATACTGCTGCTAGATTTCCACTATGGCTCTGTTGACCAGTAGGAGCAAAACGTGATGGACTCCCAAGGCCTCCCAAATTTGCTCTACTGGGGTGAGGAACCTGCATATAATAAATCAATGACTCACACTGATTACCACACATCATATATTTCAAATGAGGGAAAATCTATCATGTTTTGTTCAAAATAAAAATATGATAACATAATTTCTCTTACCCTTAGATTCAGTAATAAGAAAAATTACATATTACTTTGTTAGTTGTTTAATGGTTAAGATTTGTTGCAGATAAGTTTAAGTTTAACTTCAAAAACAGATAAGCTAGTTGTATGATATTGATAAACTAACATTTCATATAGACCCGTCAAAAGATCTGAAAGTAACAATAACACATTGAAGTAACACCACGACATAACATGAAAGATTTGGACTCAATATGATTTTAGACACTTACCAATCCTCCCTAGAAAAAAATAAGTGATTCTAAGCTGAAATGTAGATGAAATTACTAAACATAACACATGTACAAAAATTTAGTAATCCTAATAGGCCTTCTCGCATAGTTTATTAGCCAAAGAAAAAAAAAAACTACCCTTTCTAGCCTTTTTCCCCTTGCAAGCCAAAATGGCTAAAACAAACTTTTGTACTTCAAACTAGCTTATACCCCAAAAAAACCCAAACCAAACACCATATAATATACACGGATGTGCATATTGAGAGGCATAGCTGAATTTCAAAAGCACCCAACTGAATGATATTTGCTTGCAAATATTTTGTCAAACCACTGTATACATAGTTCACATTTATAATATTTTAGCAAAACTCAAACTAGATGAATATTAGCTTTAAGGATATTTAGCTGGTAAAAACCATTTCTCCCTACATTCGTTTTAACTGGTTACAATATCTCGGAAACTAATGATGATCATAGTCTTCTCATGTTGTCAAAATATCATTACATGCTATTCCGTACACTACACGTACACATAAATCATATTCCTGTCACAGAAAACACATGATTTATTTATGTCCGTTAATGGTAGACAACATAATACGTAATGCATGAAGGTCGCAGCACTATATCATAACTCATATCCTGCAACAAGGTGAAATTAATTTTAGGTGTTGAAGTTAAGGTAGAGTAGGCCAAAGTGCTAGATCCTAACTCATATCTTGCAACAGGGTAAACTTGATTTTAGGTGTTGGAAGTTAAGAATGATTTAGCTTATACCAATACAAATTTAGTTTTTGGGATATGCAGACAAGAGTCTAGCTTCTCCCAGTCTACTACTAGTTTCTAGCTATTCAAACTGAACTAAAAGAAATTTGAACAGATTAATTAAATTCTAACACAAAGAAAAAAATGTGGGAGGTGTACTTTACCATATTGTGTTGAAAGGAAGATTTTCTAAGTGGAGATTCTGAAGAAGGTGACATGCTGCTCATGCGTAGCACA
>NW_019013806.1:0-12328 GCF_000150535.2 Carica papaya | reverse complement strand
TGACTTATTAATTCTAATTTTAATTACTTTTTAAGGTATTTTATTTATTTTTATTTTTCTTTTGTTATTCCTTAATCAATAACATCTCTTTTTCTCTCACTAATTTTACTCACTTATTTCCTCAAATATAATCACTTTCATTTTACAATTTTATTTCGTTTTTATCACAATTCTTGAATTTTTGGTCCTTTTTCATGTCAGGTCACATCATAGTCCTACCATCCAACAATCGTCATAGAAATAGAAATATAGACATGCAACCATCGTAGATCAAATGTTTTGAACTCTATCCCAGCAGGTTCACATTGCTTGGAGGGTGTCCAAGTTTATGTTCTTCTCAGTGTATCAATCAAGTACGTATTCTATGCTCAAACACCCATAAAATAAATAATCTATATGCATAGAATTCAAAATCCCAAACTTAGGTTCAAAATACGGGATATTTACAAACTCCTTGAGCAATAACCTTCATGAATCTGCTTGAACCTCCTCATTTCACTGTACACATACAACACAAACTAATTAATTCAATCTAAATATTAAACCAGGCTAAACTTGACTAAAGTCAGGGTTCTGGCAATAATCTTACAGGAATGCTCGGCTCACCGCGTAAGGGTGAGTGGTATGCTCCCTTGCAATCCTTGGTTTCAACCCGGGAGTATCGGGTTCCAACACCGAAGGAAAAACTCCTCGACTTCTGAGTAGGCGAGCGACAAGGCCGAGATTGCACAGCTAGTGCGACGTCATAAGCTCATCCCTGTTAACCCTACAGCAAAAAAATCCAAAAAAAGGAATCATCTGCACTGGCATTCCTCCTTCTCTCACCACTCTCCCTTCTCTCTCTCGCTCTCCCCTCTCTCACACTCTCCCCTCTCTCACACTCTCCTTCGCTTCTCCATTGACCTGCAACCTCTACAATACAGTCATTTCTCAATCGTTATCCTCTTCCCTCTCTTTTCGGCTTTCGATGCTCTTTCCTCTCTTTCCACTTGAACTCGATTCTCTCCCTCTCTCAATTTCGGCTCTTCTTTTTCAAATGAGGTTAAACTCGATTAGGGTTGCCCCTTTTATTGCCTGAGCCCTCACTCTCTGATCACATCAGATCCAATCTAAGCTGTTTAAGTGGATCTAAGTTGATAGCCATTGGATCGGCTTTTAAGGGGTCTAATCCTGACTGTCTATCCTTGATTTCACCATCTGCCCTCCTATTCTTTATTAATTATGGTTTTGACCTCATGAAAATTGTTCATTTAAGTCCTTTCAATTTTTAAAAGACCTCTAATTTCTGATAATTCCTTCAATTAAACCCTCAAGTCTTAATTTAATTAATTTAATTTCTAAATTTTAATTTCTTCATATTTATTTAATTATTTACAACATTTTAAAATTATTTTTACATATAATTTACATTTAATTAGAACTAGATATTACAATCCACTCCCCCTTATGAAAATTTGATCCTCCAAATTTGGTTACAAGCTTTAAAAGAAATGAGGATATCGACTCGTATCGAGTCTTCAGTTTCCAAGATAGCCTCTGCTTAAGAATGATGCTGTCAGAGTACTTTGACCATGGAAATAGTTTTGTTCCTTAGCACTTGTTCCTATTTATCTTATATGCTTATTGGTGTTTCTTCATAGGACAGGTCCTTTTCAATAAGAAGATCTTCATGCTGAAGTACATGAGATGGATCCAGGTGATACTTGCATAACATTTACACGTGTGTGACATCCCAGACACCTGGTGGAGTAAAAAGGAGGCCGATAACATAAATAGATACGAGTGCAAGTAATAAAATATATGTATGCAGCAGAAAATAAAATCTCTTACAATAAAACATAAATTTAATGTTTACAACTGAGGCCAAGAAGACGTCTATCAAAATTTATGTCCACAAAAGTTATAAGAGCCACTTCTATCATTACAACTGGTGCCATCAGAGCGGACAAAATATGGCACTTGTAATCATCTTAAGGATCCATGAAGGGATCCAAACAAGCTTCAAGATGCAACTCAACGAGTGAATATCACTTCTATAATATGAGGAGGCCATAAATTGGGTGAGTTCCACATAGCTTAGTAAAGAAAATAGTATTTAAACTACATTATTAAGGTTTTCAAAGGTGAATAACTTTTGGATTAAAACATCTTTAATAAATCACCTACCTTAGCTGTTCATCGTAGGATGACTTTATCTTCAAATGTTTAGAAAACCTTTACCTTTCTCAAGAAAACCGTTTAGATATTGTTAACAAACCAAGCAATAAGGACAGAGAGGAAAACAAGATAGTTAAGATCTATGGTTAACTCCTTATCTGAAATATTCACTTTACAGTTCTTATAGATAACATAGGCTTCCAAAAGTCGTATAAAGGGTGTTTTAACCACAAAAACTTGTCCTAAGGGTTTAATTTAATTCCTAATTTCTTGCAAAGCTACATGACACAAAAGACTGGGTAGCACTATCTATCAAAGCACGGGCAGTAGAGTTGTAAATAAAAAGTGTATCATGAATGATAGATAGTGTAGCTATGGCACCGGACTCTTCAAGGTGGAAGACTCTTCCTTGTGCGACGGGTCTAACAGTGTCCTACGGTTTATGGGAATAGTCCCTCATAAAGTGTTGTGTGCTCTCGCTCTTGTAGCAAGAGTTATTCAAATGGTGACAGAGTCGGTCACCATGGTTTCGCTTGCAATGTCGACATGGTTAGGCAGACTGAATGGGGTTTTCAGGAGGAGGGTGTAAAGCAGTAGCAGGTACTACACGAGTTCATTTATTAACATAGACAGGGCTAGAGTTAATCAACTTCCTCTTTTATTGTTGTTGTGCACGGATATGGGTAATACACTGATGTCAGGCCGTAATGAGTTCTTCGGCTAACTGGGTGTGCTCAAGAACCTCAGTATAGGAGCTGAGCTTCAGTATAGCAATGCAGTTAAAGATATCTACCTTGAGACCCTTCAAATATTTCTAGGCTTTCAGTGGCTACCATCATAGGAGCAAACCAGGACAACTGAACAAACTAGGCAGTATATTGGTTAACAGTCATATTTCCTTGACATAGGTCTTGGAATTCCTCCTGAATGGGGTTTTCAAAAGGTGGGTGCAAAGCAGTAGTAGGCACTAAATAGGGTCTTTTATCAACATGGTCAGGGCCAGGGTCAATCACTTTCCTCTTTTGCTATTGTTGTGCACGAATATGGGTAATAGGCTGATGTCAGGCCGCAATGAGTTCTTTGCCCAACTGGGCATGATCAAGAACCTCAACATAGGAGCTGAGCTTCAGTATAACAATGCGGTTAAATATATTTACCTTGAAACCCTTTAAAAATTTATAGGCTTTTAGTGAGCTATCATCATAGGACCAAACCAGGACAACCAAAAAAACTGGGTAGCATATTGGTTAATAGTCATATTTTCTTGACACAGGTCTTAGAATTCCTCCTCTTTTTTCTCCCAAATACAAATATGGAAAAAGTTCTCAAGAAAAGTATCCATGAAAATATCCCAGGTGGTTGGAGTTAGCAAAACATCCTTCTTAATCTACAACCAATGTTTGGTCTCACCAATAAACATAAAAGCTGCTAAAGGACCTTTTGTTCCTCAACAAAATCAAAGATAGAGAAAAGTTCCTCAATTTGCAGAATCCATGCTTATGCGGCCAAGGGATTAGGTCCATAGTCAAAGGAATGAGGGTTCAATCTCCTAAACTCACATAACTCAATAAGGAAAATAGTATTTAAACTACACTACTAAGGTTTTTAAAAGTTATTAACTTTTAAATTATAATGTCCTTAATAAATGACTTACCTTAGCCGTTCGTCGTAGGATCACTTTATTTTTAAATATTTAGAAAAACCTTTACCTTTCTCAAGAAAATCATTTAGACATTTTTAACATACCAAGCAGTAAGGGTAGAGAGGAAAACAAGGTAGTTAAGACATAATTAGGCATTGAAATTGTAACTAGTTGAACCAACTATGAGCATAACAAGATCATGATAAAATACAAAAGAACAATCATACAAATCCACCATAATGCATTAGCAACTATCCTAGTCATGTTATCGAGTAGTTGATTTCTATTTACATCTTTTACTGACCTCCACGTGAAACCATTTCGACATATATCCACTGAGGATATAGGGGATCCTAACTACCACTGTAAGTGATATTCAGTTCCATTTCCATGTTAGGTATAAACTAATGACCACGATCGTACTTCGCCACTATGGCCCATACATATCACATCGCGCATCACTCTCGTGAGAGGGAATGCTAACCTCATACACAGGGAGTGGTTCACCAACATTTCAGATATAGAGTTAGATATAGACGAAAAACCCTCAAAGATCTGAGCATAACAAGATCATGATAAAATACAAAAGAACAATCATACAAATCCACCATAATGCATCGGCAACTATCCTAGTCATATTATCGGGTAGTTGATTTCTATTTACATCTTTTACTGACCTCCACGTGAAACCATTTCGACATATATCCACTGAGGATATAGGGGATCCTAACTACCACTGTAAGTGATATTCAGTTCCATTTCCATGTTAGGTATAAACTAATGACCACAATCGTACTTCGCCACTATGGCCCATACATATCACATCGCGAATCACTCTCGTGAGAGGGAATGCTAACCTCATACACAGGGAGTGGTTCACCAACATTTCAGATATAGAGTTAGATATAGACGAAAAACCCTCAAAGATCTGAGCATAACAAGATCATGATAAAATACAAAAGAACAATCATACAAATCCACCATAATGCATCGGCAACTATCCTAGTCATATTATCGAGTAGTTGATTTCTATTTACATCTTTTACTGACCTCCACGTGAAACCATTTCGACATATATCCACTGAGGATATAGGGGATCCTAACTACCATTATAAGTAATATTCAGTTCCATTTCCATGTTAGGTATAAACTAATGACCACGATCGTACTTCGCCACTATGGCCCATACATATCATATAGCGAATCACTCTCGTGAGAGGGAATGCTAACCTCATACATAGGGAGTGGTTCACCAACATTTCAGATATAGAGTTAGATATAGATGGAAAACCCTCAAAGATCATGGCATCCTGCAGTTGATAAAAAAGATCATCAATCCTTGGCAGAGAATACTTATTCTTACTGGTGACTCAATTGAATTTGTTGTAATCAATGCACATTTATTAGGTTCCATATCTCTTATTCGTAAATGTTATAGGAGTACTCCAAGAATAGGTATTGGGGTGAATGAATCCTTCATCTTGGAGTTCTTTCAACTGTTTCTTTAACTCTTCCATCTTAGCCCTTACAAATCTGTAAAGAGCAATAGAGATATGCTGAGAATCCGACTGTAAGTTAATACAGAACTCTATCTCATGATCCAGTGGGAGCCTTAGAAGTTCATTAAGAAATGCATTTGAAAATTTGTATACTATCGGTATATTTTGAAGATTAATCTCTTTATTTTTATTGCCTAACACATTATTTTTCACACATTAGATTTAACAGTTTATGAAAATCAAATTGTATTGACAATAACTTGTTATCAACAACACCATTCTATTAGGAGGTAAAGAGCTTTTCATTAAGAATATTAAATACAACTTTCTTATGGTAGTAGTCTAAGGTTGCATGGTAAGTTGCAAACCAATCCATCTCTAGTATTATATTGAAATCCTTCACATTTGAAAGTATTAAGTCTACGTATATTAGTTCCCTCCCATCTATCATTACTATATAACCTTTATATAAAACATTAGAAAGTGATACATCATCAGAAGGTATAGATATCATCAAAATACTTCATAAGAAAATAGGTATAACACTCAATCATGATGCAAAAGTGTGTGACGTGAATGAGCGCGTTAAACCATAATCTACTAACACTTTAGTTAAATTATTAAAGGCAAGGTACAAATACACTCAAGATATTACACGCTTGGAATAACACTTTTAAGGTTTCATCATGCAATGTTTTTTATATCATCATCAATGAGAGGCAAAAAGATTTCCCCATTAAATGGATAACATGCACACAATCTCACATTGGTCATAGTAGGTACGTTTGCTAGATGACCCTTACACTTACATACACCTATCTGTGTGCAGGTTCACCATAATCACACCCACATTCCCCCCTCCTTAATTTAGACTAAACAAGTAAGGTTCTAAGGGTCCTTACACTTTCCACACTTTCCACTCTCTTCACTTGATTTCTTTATTCAATTAAACTTATTAATTCTTATTTTAATTATTTTCTTAAAGTATTTTATTTATTTATTTTTCTTTCGTTATTTCTCAATTAATAACATCTCTTTTTCTCTCATTAATTTCACTCACTTATTTCCTCAAATATAATCACTTCCATTATACAATTTTATTTCATTCTTATCACAGTTCTCAAATTTCCAGTCCTTTCTTATGTCAGGTCACATCATAATCATGCAATCCCACAGTCTTCATAAAAATAGGAATATCAACATGCAGGCATCAGAGATCAAATGTTTTAAACTCCATCCCAACAGTTTCACACTGTTTAGATGGTGTCCAGGTTTCTGTTCTTCTTAGTGTATTTATCAAGTACCTGTTCTATGCTCAAACACACAAAATCAATAATTTATATTTATAGAATTCAAAATCCCAAACTCAGGTAAAAAATACGATATACTTATAAACTCCTCGCGTAGTGACATTATTGAATATACTTGAACATCATTATTTCACTATACACATATGACACAGATTAATTAATTCAATCTAAATATTAAATTAAGACTAAACTTGACCAGAGTCATGGGTTCTGGCAACAACCTAATAGAAATGCTCAGCTCACCATATAAAGGTGAGTAATTTGCTCCCTTACAATCCTCGGTCAAACCCCAGGAGTATCAAGCTCCAATACCCGAAACAAATTCCTTGACTTTCAAGTAAGCAAGTAGCGAGGTTGAGATCGCGCGGCAAGTACGAAGTTAATAGCTCATCCCTATCGACCCTTCATCAGATAAATCCAAAAAAAAAAAGAATCACCTGCATTGATGTTTGATGTCCCGAGTGGCGAGGTCGCATTTCCTTTCTTCCCTCCTCTTCTTCTGGCCACATTTCCTTTTCCTCGCTCTTGCTCTCTCTTTCTCTCACCATGCTCCCTTCTCTCTTTTGCTTTCCTCTGATTCTCCATTAATCTGCAACCTCTGCGACACCATCGTCTTTTAACCATTCTCCTCCTCCTTCTCTTTTCAGCTTCTGATGGTCTTTCCTCTCTCTTCGCTCAAACTTTGCTCTCTTCCTCTCTCAATTTTGGCTCTTTTTCTTTGAATAAAAATAAATTCAATTAAGGTTTCCCATTTTATTACACCAACCCTCATCATCTGATTTCATCATATCCAATATGAGTCGTTTAAGTGGATTTCAGTTAAGAGCCACTAGACCAAATTTTAAGGGATCTAATCCTGACTGTGCAACACCCTAAAAATTCGTTGCATTTAGCGAGCATCGAACTTTAGTATTTCGGGCCTTTGGCCATTTAAATTTTGTTAGTAATTTAATTTTCCAATAGTTCATTTTATGATGATTTAAATGATTTTATTAAAATTCCCAAAATTTGTTTCAGAACTAACATTATTTTCAGGAGAAAACGGTAAAGAAATCCACGAATGGGAAGCAATCCGTGAGCCTGCAACCTATGAGCCTATAGTCTGATCTACAGTCAGCTCGTGCGGGTGAACCCACGTGCCTTGATTCCATCCTGCACATGAATGTGCCTGTATTACACACGCACAATGCATGACATGGCTATGCTTAGTGTGTAGCAGGGCTGCACCAATGCATCGCAAGTAGCCTGTGCATGCACAGTGCACGGCATGGCGACCTACGCATGCACACAGTGCGTAGTAGGGCGTGTATAGTGCGCTATTGCGCACTGACAGTCGCAATTAACGAGATGAGCCTTATCTTGTTGGCCATGCATGGCCTTGTTTGGCCATGCTTTGTGGGCCCCATTTTCACCCTTTTACTCCACGTCTCCAATCATTTCCACGTGGCGCAAATTCGACCCTCCTTGCCCCTTTATAAAGCTCTCATCTCCTCTTCATTTTTCTGATCATTTTCTTCTTCAATTTATCAAGATTAAAGAGAGAGAGAGAGAGAAAAGAGATCTTTAGAAAGAGAAAGGAGCAAGAAAGGAGGAAAGTAAGAGTTTTCACAAACTTGTTAGGAAATTTCTAAAAGCTTTCCTTCATTTCCAAAAGACTAAGTCGACTCGGTTACGCTAAAGAATTCTTTAGTATTTTTATTTATATTCCTAAATGCTTTTTTTAGTTAATTAATTTGAGTGAAAATTGGATATTTGTTGAAAAAAGTTTTATTGCTTGTTTTGTGACATGTTTTAACAATTAGTCATGATAAAAATGTTAGGAAGGACGGCTTGGAAAACAAGAATTTAACCCTTTGTAAATGGGGGATTGTTGAATTGGACTTTCCTGCTTGTTTTGGTTGTTTATGTTAATTAATGCTCGTTTGGTGAATTATCAATTAAATGCATATATTCCTGCTAGGACAGCTGCTATATGGCATTTCTTAAATTTGATGTCTTGCACATGAGTCCCCTTGATATTTAATATTGTTTAGCACATGACATATTTCACATGACGCACAGAAACATGACAATTAGAAACTTCATGGGGGTTTGGCGTTTATCTTGCCTTGGTAATGGTGAAGAGGGTCATTCTAGTAAGCCTTGTCTCAAAAGGATGACCTGAAGGTCAAGTATGGTAAATAGGCCTTCAGGCCGGATATGGAAAATGGGCTTACGAGCTGAGCATGTGAAAAGAGGCCTTTGGATCGAACAAGTTATGGAATCTGAGTGGATTCAAAAATAGTTTCATTGACATAAATAACATGGCATGAGATTTTTGTGAGCATAAACAAGTGAAAAGAATGGAAAAATCCATTCAACTGTTAACTTGTGGAATTTTTGTTTCTCCCTCCTCCAGAAAAGTGTCGGTGAACTGCTCCTTGTGATGATCAACAGTTCCTCTGATGAGAGCGGATACACATTAGGTATATATAGGGCAACAGTGGCAAAGTAAGGCCTTGGTCATAGTTTAGATAGGGAAATGAAATGAGATTGGCTTGGGAATGGTTGGTGATTCACAGCGGTAGCTGAGGAACCCTTTTACCCTCAGTGGATATATGTCGTAACGGCTTCGTGTGAAGGTCAATAAATGATTTAATAAGCCTAGAAATGATGTAGAATACTAATCGTGATTTGTATAATGGTTCTTATATTTGTAAAATATGTTGTTTGTGTTATTGGTGTCACTATGATGGTTTATGTGACTGACTTTTCAGTTTATCGAGTATGCCATTTGTTTGGTTTTATATTATGTAACATGCTTGCCTAAAGGTTGATTAATGGTGTTCTTAACATGGTTGTATAATTGTCTCACCTGATTTCTTAACAAAGATAGGGATTTTTTGAATGATTAAATGACTCCATTTCGCGACGGTTCTCCCAAGTAAGAGGTATAACAAGTATTGTTCACATCATTTACTCTTTAAACTTTAGTTATGTAATTTTAAATATTGTTCTCTTTATTGAGTTTATATGGAACTCACTCCTAATTTGTGGCCCCTGGTATTAAGAAAATTGAGTGTTTGCTCCCTAAGTCCCCCTTGGAGACCGACTAGACCCATTTAAAAATCCTTGGTGATTCTTTAGAGCATAATTCGAGTGCAATAGTTCTTCCACACTCTAATGTAAATTTTCGTAAGGATTCTACATTTTGTATTTTATACTTAAGATAGACACCTTATGGCCTCGATGTAAGAATTAATACTTAGATTGTTTGTAAGGGGTTTTCTATTTCTGCTTCAATGTCAAATTTTTGTTCTAGCACTCGTAACTATTTAAGCAGTTGGCTCCCATCTACCCACAAGTATTAAGGATGTCACACACCATCTATTCTGGATTTTGCCATCTGCCACATATTCTTTATTAATTGTGGTTTTGACCCCATCTTTACGAAAATTATTCATTTAGGTTCCTTAACTTTATAAAAGATCTTTAATTTCTGAAAATTCCTTCAATTAAACCCTCAAGCCTTAATTTAATTACTTTAATTTCTTCATATTTATTTTATTATTTATAACTATTTTAAATTATTTTTACATATAATTTACTTTTAATTAGGAGTGGATTTTACATTGATTCCCTAATAATAATTTAAAATTCTATGGATTTAAAATACATGGTAAAGGATGAAAAAACAATACTTCTTCATAAGCTCCCATGAGTATTTAGGCTCAAGAGTGGAGAATAAATATTTAAACCTACTTTCTTACGTAATTAGTTAATGCTATTAGATCTTCATGAGTTTGATGCTTTTAAGATTTGGGATAGCTTTAGGAAAATAAATGAAAATACTATAATATTCACAGCTAAAACTGCAAGGAAAAGAAGGAAGAAAGATCCAAACACCTAATATAGTGATCTCATACTTATATGGAGCTTAAAAAGTTGTGTTTCCTCAAACTCTTATTGACGTGAAATCCAGGATCAACAATTGATGCGGGAGGGTATGTGGAGGATCGTTTTGACTCCGGGAACCTCAACTCAATTGCGTGCAATATCAAAATTCAAACAATCTAATTAAAACCCTCCCTTTAATTAAATTCACAAGCCTAAAAATTAAAAATGTAAAAACAAAAACTAGAGAAACAAAAATGGAAAAAAAAGACGTCACAAATTTACTGATAAGTCAATCCCAACTCCTCGGCTTAAGCAAGACTTCGGTAAGCTCACCTAGCTTGGAAGAACTTGAAGAGAAAACTTAGCACAAGGCTAACAAAATCTCAAAGCTTAATTTTATTAATTCTCAAGAAGATCGTATTTAGAATGCTTGAGCTAAGGCCTTTATATAGGCTCTTAATTACTACTTCTATATGGAGTAGGATTTAGAATTCATATCCATATTCTATTGTCTAATTTAATTGAAAAATCCCTAATTAATTAAATAATTAAATTCTATTCTAATTTGAATTTGAATACATAAAATAATTTAGTATTAAATAGAATAGGAATTAGAAACAATAATTAATTAGTAAAGTCCTCTACATGTTTGCTTCTCTTTTGTCTTGGATGTCTAGTTGACTTTGGCTTCATGTTCCTCTTTCTTTCATGAGTCTCCTTGAATTAGAATTGCTCTAAAATATATTTCTTGGGCTGGAAATTGAGTGGGACAATTGTTCTTGAGGACTTCCTCTTGGTTGAATTTGGAAAAACTTTGGAATTCATCTTTGGGTTGGATTTCATCACTCTTTTCTTGAGTATCGATACTCTTTCAATTTGCATTATGAATTTTTCAGAAAGGGTTCTTCATTATTTAAGTCTAATTCTTCTTTTTTTTTTGGATTCCCAATGAGTGTAGGAGGTGGATTCCTTCATGGATTCCAAGATCCTTGTTTTTCTCCTCTTTTCCTTCATGATATGGCACTTCAACTAGAATTGGAATCTCTGGGTCCATTTTCTCTTTGAAGTATTCTTTCTTCTCTTTTTTCTTGTTAGACTTACTCACTATCCTCATCCTCATCGGATTCAAAAACCCTAAATATCCTCCTCTTCTAGTGGCTAAATCATTCCCAAAATGGTAGTGTGCGGCTAGGGCTTTCAGGATGAGAAGCTGCACATGCCGGTCATCTTTGGCCTCCTTGGGTTGTGGCCAAGGTGCCTTAGGGTCTTCTAGGATGGCTTTTGGGCTCAAAACTCTCTTTCTTTCTCATGTTGGGCTGTTTACAACCGCACAGGACCTGTTTGGGGCTCTTTGGCCCATGGCCGCTTGGGTTGTCCCTTTGGGCTTCTCAGGTTGGCCTGTTGGGCCTCTGAGATTTTTCTTGGGGCTTGGCACACTGATTAGGCCTTGGGAAGGCTTGGGATGCTTGGCTTTGAGCCCACAAGGCCTAGGCCTTGGACTTGGGCCAACATGACGTGGGCCATGTTGGCGGGTCCACATATGTGCGAGTAGGTGAACCACAATTTGGTTGCTTCTTGCGGGTTTCCTTAGTGTCTTGGGACCCAGCTCCTAAATGGGCTTTGATGCTTTTAAATCTCACATCAACAATACAATCCATAACTCACATAATTTCAATTAGCACAAAAAACTTAATCCTTGGATACCCTCTCTACTTAACCTACAATCAACCTGTTATTTGAACAAAGGTAATAAGGATAAACAAATTGATTAGAACGCCACAAAAAATAAAATCTTGATAAGTTTAAATCAATTTAAAAAAAGAGATTGATAAAAACACCACAAG
>NW_019013804.1:4598-17723 GCF_000150535.2 Carica papaya | reverse complement strand
TGCATGATGATCGGCCCAAAGTCGGCTTACCGGGATCCGGGGTTAATCGTCAAAACCACCTGTTTCCGCGTGCCTCCCATTAATGATTGCGACGCATCTACCGTTCTTGTCATCTTTTTGCATCCATGCCCTCAATCTTTAACTTTATTTTGTTTTTTGCCTTTTTTTTTAAGTGGGTTTATATTTATGTCTTGTTCATCTAAACCCTAATCCCAAATCTATTCAATTAAATCTTATGAATTTATTTACTATAAAAAAAGCAATTCACAATTACAAAGAAGAAAGTAAAAAAAATATATTTTTTTAATTCCATCAAGTTTTAATCATTTTTTTATTAAATTTTAGTTATTCTCTAAATAAAATAATTAAAATAAATTTAGTAGATAATGTTTTATAATTTTTACTATAACAGATAATTAATTCAAAACTAATATTATCAAACTTTTACAATTTTATATTTTTTTAAAAGTTTCAGTGTTTAATTAATTATTTATTGTTATGGAAGTTTAATTGCAGACTACTATAAAATCAAGATTAATATATATTTTTTTTAATTTAGTAATAATTTTTAAACATTTATGATCATATAATTGTTATTAAAAAAGAGTCATTTACTCTAATACGTTAGTTTATATTATTTTTTTACTCAATGTGTTTCACATATATTTTAGTATGCAATAATATTTACGAGTTAATCTTTAAGTACTAATATTAAATTCTTAAAAATAAATAATATTTATTCGGATTAAAATATTTATTGAATAAATTATTATCTAATAATTTTTTAAAAAATATATTTAAGTTAAATATAAATGTCCCAATACAACACCCAATACAAAAATTCATTTTTAAATATTTTAATTTAAATCCTACTAATAAAATTAAATATTTTAATTTAATACATTAATATAAAATGTATTAAAATATAAATCAATATAGAAAAGTTGGTAACTAAAAAATAAGACTAATAACATGTTTGATAAAAAAAGAAAAATTAGTGTCATTTACATTAGAACCAAACTTAGTTGATTACGGTACGGCATTAGTGCTTATCACGTTTTCGCAAATTGTTTTTATTGGAATAAAAAAAAATTCAAAACCCATCTCACAAGAACATTGTATACATACATACATACATATTGCAAATTGTTTTTATTGAAAAAAAATCAAAACCCATGTCACTAGAACATTGTATGCATACATATATATATATATATATATGAGGCTCGATGAATTTGGCTTTTGCAACTTTTTGACAAAGCTAAACCAAAGTTGAAATGAATTCAACTCTTAAAAAGGCATAACCCTATCGATTTAAGACTTCTTTTGACTTCTTTTATGGATTCATTTTTTAATAAAGTATTCAAACTTTATTCATACACGTGCATCTTGCATTTGGTTTAACCAAACTTTATGAATTTTCGAAGGTGTAAATAATAATGCAATATTAAAAAAAAACGAGGGTGTAAATGTAAGAAAAAGTATGGAATTGGGGTGATAATGAAAATAAGGTAAATATGAGGGGGGTGTTGTTTTAGGATTTACAGAAAAAGGCCAATAAGATTTTTTAATATTAATTCACTCGTTTTTCGCTCTTTCCCTTTCTGTTCTGTCTTTCAACTCTCTCTCTCTCTCTCTCTCTCTCTCCCTCCCTCTCTCTCTCTAAAGTTTCTAGCTTTTCTCTTCATGTGGCCCTAGCCTCTACTAGTGTTCACTGAAGCTTCCTTGTTGCTTCCTCTCTCTCTCTCTGTTTCTCTCTCTCTCTCTCTCTTTCTCTGTGTTTCTCTCATTCTGCAGTCGCTACTCTAAGGATGATCTGTTTCAGTTTCTTCTTCATGTGAAAAGTAAGTTATTGACTTCTTTTTTTTTTTTTTTTTTTCCTCTTTTCAGTTAATTATACTGCTTTAATTTTGTTTGTTTGTTTCTGGTATTCAGAATGCGGGCGTAATTGTTTGTCTCGTTCCGAGTGTTAACGGGGTTTTCGTGGGAATTTTAATGGGTTGATGTTTGAAGATGAAAAGTCTGATGTTTTTGTGCGTAAGGAAGTAGAGTTTCTGGGGTCTCTGTGGATAATCAATTTAGGGTTAGGTTGGTGTCGTTTTAGTTCTTTTTTGACTTTTAGTATATGTTCATACGAATTATTCTCCATCAAAAAAGTTTGTTCCTACGTGTTTTTCGCTCGATGCTTTTGGTTGATTGCAATTATTGGTGTGTGACTGCTGAGGAAAATAAGTTACAATGAACATGGAAGTTAGGAGGAATTTAACAGCAGGTGCCTTTTGGTACATGATTTTTACAGATGAACAGAATGGTAGATGACTCAGAATTTCAGTTGAGTTTTTTTTCTTAAAAAAAAAAATCCGGTTTACTTCAGTGGAGGCTTTACTTTTTTTTTTTTTCATTGGAAACAGGGTTTTAGTGATCTATCTCTTGTTGACTGATGTTTGAATTGTTTGATCTCAGTTTTATCAGATCAGGGGAACATTATTTCCTTGTTTTATTGATTTTTCCTTTGCGTTTTTTAGTTGTTGTTAAATAGATTTTTGGGGATAAAAAATGGTTGCCGATTCGTGGTTCCGTAGTTTGTGGAAATTTCCAAGGAAGCGCGAGGCAGGTTCTGAGAAGGCAGTTATTGGAGTATTAGCCTTTGAAGTTGCAAGCTTGATGTCAAAGCTGGTTCATCTATGGCAGTCTCTAAGCGATAAACAGGTTATTAGGCTGCGAGAAGAGATCACAAATTCTGTAGGTATCAAAAAGCTTGTCTCTGAAGATGAGGATTTTATTGTCTGTTTGATCTGTTCTGAAATGACGGAGAATATGGAGCATGTTGCGAAATCAGTGGCTAGGCTTGCAAAGAAATGCAGTGATCCAGCTTTGAAGAGCTTTGAGAATGCTTTTGACGAATTGATGAAGACTTGTGCTGATCCATGTGGATGGCAGTTTACATGGAAGAAGATGGAAAGGAAAGTTAAAAAAATGGAGCGCTTCATTTCAGCTAATGCAACGTTGTATCAGGAGATGGAAATACTTGCTGATCTTGAACAGAGTTTTAGGAGACTGAAGGCTGGTGGAGATGCAGAGCCAGAGAATTTGCTTGAGTTTCAGAAGAAGGTTGGATGGAAGAAACATGAAGTAAAGAATCTGCAGGAGATCTCTCTATGGAATCGGACTTATGATTATACCATCCATCTTTTGGCAAGATCTCTGTTCACGATATTTTATAGGATTAAGCATGTGTTTGGAATTAGTCAGGTATCTGATGCCGATGATTCCAAAGGAATGAATTCTGACTTTATTCATCGCAGCCACTCAGTTTCTGGGTTAATGCATTCTTCAGTTCATCCATCCGAGACGAGTCTTCCTAGGTTCTCTTCAGGGCCCCTTGGGAGGTTTATTACTAAATCAGGTCCTGTTCCAAAAGCAACCAACTTGAGTAATTTCTATTCAGGCCCTCTTGTCGGCTCAACCCCTAAATTGGGCCTTATTTCAAGACAGAAGAAAAAATTCAACTTCTATTCAGGTCCTCTGGGGAAGTCAACAACAAAGTCAGGCCCTATTTTTGGAACAGATAAAACTAGCAAGATGTGGCAGACTCGAGAGAGCTCAAACATTGTTAGTGGGAAGAAATCCCTTGTAAAGCTGAACCGGTTGACTCAAGTAGGTCCTTTCAAAGGAGGCTCAAATGCTTCAAACGGGCGTGCTGTCACCAACAACTACTCAGGTTTCAGTGGCATTCGTTCAGAAATTTTTAATGGTGCCAGATATAGTAATGTGGAGCAAATTCCCTCTGGCAATGGTAGGTGTAAGTTGTTAGATGCTCCCGCAGACACCCTTGGTGCTGCTGCTTTAGCACTGCACTATGCAAATGTTATTATTGTAATTGAGAAGCTAGCGGCATCTCCTCACTTGATTGGTCATGATGCAAGAGATGACCTATACAATATGCTACCTGCAAGCGTGAGGGCTGGTCTGAGGGAAAGACTAAAGCCGTATACCAAGGAATTGGCTTCTTCTGTTTATGACACAGAACTTGCAGGAGAGTGGACTGAGGCAATGACAGCAATTCTTGAATGGTTGGCGCCACTAGCTCATAACATGATAAGATGGCAGTCAGAGCGGAGTTATGAGCAGCAGAGCTTTGTTTCAAGGACAAATGTGCTCCTGGTACAGACTCTCTATTTTGCAAATCAAGAGAAGACAGAAGCAACAATAACTGAGCTTCTTGTTGGTCTTAATTACATCTGGAGATTCGGTAGGGAACTAAATGCAAAAGCTTTGCATGAGTGTGCCAGCAGCAGAATTTTTGACGAATGTTTGGAGCTGGAAAAGTAATCTTATCTTCATCTTATGGCTAGTGCCATCAGAGAGCCTCACTTATCTCACACTGAGTGGGTTCAGGTTGGCTGTGGCAAGATTTCATCACCTGGCTAGTTTATGATTGCCCTCTGGATCCTATTTGGTGATATTGATTGATTGCGAATATTGAACAGAGGACAACCCTTATACACGGCTGCAGAATGAGATTCTTAATCAAACAAGCTATAGTTTGAGCTCCCAAACACACCATTTTTTTGTTCAGTGCTAATGATCTTTTCCTTGGTGCTGCAAATGGGTTTTGGTATATTCCCTTCATTATAATGCCTTCTTACAGTTTGTAACTAAGCTACCAATTCCATTAAATGTTTATACTGGATTAGTAATACCCCTGCCTAATTTATGTATATTTGCATACCTGGCTTTTACTTAAATATAGAGCTGTCTGGGCCTTGGGCTGCCTTTATTAATGCATCGATCTTGAGTTTCTCGGTACGTGAGAACGATGTAAGTCAGCGGAAAAGAAAGGATTCAACTAAATTTATACCTAGTGGCTGTTTATTTTGAACACGGCATGATATTTGCTTCTTGTCTTGATGAACATATTTCGTTTGTCGTTATTCACGACCATCACCAAGCACAGCCGTTCGTATGTGAGAATTGACAAAGTTCATCTCTTCCTTCCCCTTAAGAAAGTCCTGAAATGTCATTCTTTAGTACTGTGTTTCAGCTTGCTGTCTTGGGTTGGCCTGTAAATAGGTTTTGACATGGAAATTGTAGGTAAGAAGCATCTGCTTACTCCAATTGAGTTGGTTACTGCTTTCCATCATTACATGACCAAACCCACTATGTGGGGCAAGTAACTAACCGAACCTTTTTTATCCTTCAAAGAAATTTTTTGTACTTTTTGAAAATAGATATAAAGTATACTCAGTAGTGTGATCACAAAAATTATATGGCTTGTTTCATTTTCTTTATGGGTTAGGTTGAGTTCTTTTCGCCTGTTATGGTACCCCGTCTATAGAAATTTAGTTGTCAAAAAATATTTTTTTAGTCGCTTCTTAGCATGTCGTGGCAAAATTTTTGGATTAATCATAGTTATTTCATAATACATCTATGATGTAGGAGTTATATATTTTCATTGAGGTTCAAATTCATGAATTTAAAATATGACACAGATAATCTTAACTGCTAAATCACTACACTGATAGTTCTTTTTTTGCTAAGTTTAATATTTTAGTTTTTAAACTCATTTAGACTGTATCAGTCTCAACGCTGATTTTTCTATTTAGTTGATTTTCTTATTTAACACCGTGTATCTCTTTTTTCTATTTTAACCTTATAATTTCAAATTTTTATTAAATCCACCTGCAATACTGATTACTATTTATGAACTGTTAAATTTAGTATACGTAGACGATAACATGTCAAAATTAGAACTCAGTGAATTATGAAGTGACACATGATGTAATAATAACGTCAGATTAAAAATATCAAAATTCTATTTAGATCCTCGAAAACTTTTTGTAATTAAAAAAATTATATAGTTTGTTTCATTTTCTTTATAGTTTATATCACAATTTAATCTTTTTTTTTGTCATATTTTTTCAATTAGAAATAAGGTTAGATCATATTTTTTAAATTTATTATAGTACCACAATAAAAGAAACTTAATTACCATAAAATGTTCATTTAGTCAGCTTTCGGACCCCCTGAACGAACCATTATGAACTGATCATATGTAACTCATTATACACCCAAAAAAGAACAAATTTTACGTTTTTAGTGAGATTCTAATTTACGAACTTTAAATATAACACAATGATCTTAATTGCTAAATCATCATGTTGATGACTTCTTTTTTGTTGGATTTAATATCTTAGTTCATAAACTTGTCTAAATGACAATAATACTCTATCAACCTTTGTAGTAGTTGATTTTTTCTATATAGGTTCTTATATTGTTTTATTTGTCTATTTTGACCTTGCATTTTCAATTTTTACTCAAATCTATCATCATCACTAACTATCGTTCATGAGCTATTAAATCCATAACACATGGTTAATTACATGTCAAAATTTGACATGTAAGCAATGAAGTGGCACACGACATGACAACCATGTTAAATTAAAAATCTCAAGATTTCGTATGAGTTTTTTAAATGCTCTTCACATAATTGAAGAGGGGGATAGATGTAAAAAATAAACTTTTAAAGAATCAGACAAAATTTTGAGATTTTTAATTTAACGTGTCTACCATGTCATGTGTCACATTGTCGTTTATATATTACAATTTTGACACATCATTAGTCACGTATCTTGAATTTAATGACTTCAAACTTTAATTATTACTGATAGTAGATTCAGTAAAAATTTAAAAATATGTGACTAAAATAGACAAAAAAAAAAAAAAGAACTTAGATGAAAAAAATCAACCAGTAGAAACTTGTAGGATATTTATAACTTATCTAAATTATAAAAAAAATACAAAATAGATTTTGACATCTTATCTTTGTATTGGTTTTTTTTTTTTTATTTTGCTCATTTTTCGGTTGTAAAAAGTTAAATTAAGTTTTTAACTTGTTGTAACTAACCCAACTAAAAAAAATCTAACAACTGCAGAATATTCTTTTTATTCAGAACCACGATAAATTTGTTAAGGTATAGTTCAACTTAATTATTACAATTATATTGATGCATTAATAAACTAAGTTATTAATTCTATTGAATCATATTTTATACGCTGGTCATTGTCGACTCATAATACATTCATAAAATAATAAATTTTATACTTTCAATAAAGTTCAAGCTCGTGACATTTAAGTAAAATACAAGTGTATGAAATATTAATCGACGTATTGTTAATTTTTTTTTTATTGACTAACTAAAAACAAACGCGTGCACGTGCAAAGATAATTAAAGAAAAAAAAATTAAAATATTAAACAGAACCCTAAAAAGAATTATAATTACTTATGATAAAACCCTAATTGCTTAATCCACATTTATTTTAATCAATTCTTAGTGGTATTTATTGATACAAAATCATATCTCGTTCTAAAAGAGTAAAGAAAGTTATTACTAATTGTTAAAATAGAATTATAAATTATTATTGTCATATATGTTATCTCTTTTAATATAATCTGATTTGATTATTTTTATAAATTTTATATTTTATCAATCTCTTCGCATTATAAATATGTTATATATTACGAATTTTTTTTTTAAAATTTTTTTAAGTTAAATTTTGACTAAAAAAATAAATATTAATAAATTAAAATACGTATCGATTAACATATTTTATAAATATAATTAAATTATTATTAAAAGATTATAAAATTAAAATTTAGAGTCAATCGGTAAAGAATAATTGATAATTACTTCAAAATTTAAAATATATTTAGTAAATTCCATGAATGACGAAGTCAAATAATTCATAAATCATTAGCAAGAAAATATGATTTATTTTTCTAACTATTCACAAACTTTTATAAATTATGTTTCAAAATGATTACAAGTCAACTAATAAAGTTAATGAATTTATTTCTTTAATTCAATAATAAATTTCAATCATATACACCAATCCCATGTATATAGTGTATATAATATATATATATATATGTTTTGAATAATGTTAAGAATTAAATATGTAAAATGTGAACTAATTAATTTTTTTTTAATTTTAACATAAAATATTTTTTATAAAATTAAAATTTTAATAAGTTATTTGATGAAAAAATATATATATGTATATAAATATGAAAAATAATCTAAGAGCTTTTTTTTTTTTGAATTTTATTTAAAGAAAAGAATATTATTATTTACTTAAAAGAGGAAAAGAAATCATTACACCAGTCTAGTATACGTATCGAATGAAAAGAAATCCATATTATATAATTATAAATTAGTCAATGATATTTCCATGATTAAAAAAATTAAAAAAAAAATCATTTCCTCAATTATTAATTTTAATTTTAATTTTATTTTTGATTTTTGATTTCGTCTGTAAAATTCGGGATACTTTTTGCGGTTGGTAGTAGTATTGAAATCTGAGATTTTGACGTGGATGATTGAACGCGTAGGTGGGTGGGTAGCTCAGGTTGTGTTTGATGTCGTCAGGCGGGTGAAACCGCCTTCTCCCTCGTCGCTACCTTTCTCTCTCTCTCTCTCTCTCTCTCTCTCTCTCTCGCTCGATCGAGACTCTAACTCTGAAAACCCTCCCGAATTTTCAACTGTTTCTTGAAAATAGCCAGCCATGGCAGCGGCGAAGCCGCGGTCTGCTCGATCGACGTCTCTCAGGATTCTTCCGAGTCCGAGAAGTTGGAAGGCACCGGCAGCTGGGACGCTCTTGAATGGACCAAAATTGAGGTTTCTTTGTTTATCTTTCTATCCATCTGATGAATTGTAGGGTTTTCTGTCTTTCTTTGTATAGCATAAGGTTGTCTGCATGCATTGGCGTGTTGTCTGGTGCGTTTGAATTGAATTGTGCTCTTCTTATTCTTCTGTTATTAATGGTGGCAGCCGGTTTCGCGGTCGGTTACTCATGTGAACTTGGATTGTTTGCTGGAAGCGGAGGTGGTCATAGTTGAGGTACGGTTTCGAGTTGTTGGATTCTTGTTTTCTGAGTGATTTTCTTGTTTTGTATGTATTCGCATACTGACTGAGTTCTTGCATTGTTCGTGGAACCTAAAATGTTCTTTAATGAAGGATTTTGAATTAGAACATGTGTTTTACTGTAATTTGTGGCTCGAAGGGCAAACTGTTCATGACTCGATTTTTAACTTCATTTTCGTTGTTGTTTTGATTGACGTATGTTAATGAATATTTAGAAGTGAGTTTATGCGTTGAATTCTGAATGAGCTTTACTCGGGACGCTGGGAAATGACTGAATAGCTCATGCTGCAAGGTAGTAGAAGTTATTGGTATCGGTTTCTGTCCTACTTAGGGATTTCAGGCCAACGATAGGTGTTTGATTATGGGACAATTATATATTATTCTTTGCCAATGAATGCAGTTCAAACATTCAGTAATCTTTAGTTGGATTTCAATTGATGAGGGACTGTTTTCCGATAACAAGGGATGAACAGTGAGATGGGGTAGTCAATGGGGATAAGGAATAGCAACAAGAATACAAATAACTCAAAAAAGTAGCACGATAAACTCCTGGTTCAAAGACCAAATATAGAGAAAATTCTCTAGATGAAGTTAAATAGTACAAATCAACATAAGAAGATATTATATCGATATATATATATATATAGGTTTCTACTAATTCTACTCATACTTAGAATTTTACCTGTAGGATTAATCCTAGAAGGAAGTTGACCTAATTAGGAAAACTTAAACTATAACGAGATATAAAAATCATTGGAAAACATAAAAGCAAGGATCTGATATTTAACTACTCAGAACAATGTAAATAAAAATCATACCAAATAAATTAGGGAGACAGGATTGTTAAGAGGACGACAACCAAGTCAAACTAATCGTTGGAGAGATCAGTGTTTCCATGATAGAATGCAGAAAGCAAATTCTCCGGATAAATCCGGATAATATGATAAAACTTAGGTTGTCAATACCATATTGACAAGCACTTCAATTTTCTTTCTTGAACAGTTCAATTGTGACAGATGTATTCTAGTGTTTTATTTCGTGGTTGCTGCTCTTTTTTGACTCGTATGTATTAACAAAAATCTTTAATGAAAATATGTGGTAAAAGCTAAACGATTTAACTTTTCTTAGCATTTTAAATGTTAATTAGCTTAAGTTTGAAAATTATTAATTGTGCTTTTTTAAGACTACTTATTGTATTCAGAAGGCACCAAGGCGTCCCACCTATATACAAAAGCAATTCACACAAAATTATTTGTCAAAATATCTAAGGGTTCCCAAATATCTTTCTCCATCAACTGAGAGGATGTTGCTTAAACAGAATCCAAAAGGCACCAAGGGGTTGGGACCAGTGCACAAAAGCCAGTTACGCATTTATATAAGGTCCCCAAGATATTCTCCATCAATGGGACATGATCCTTTTCTTCAAATAATGAGGACATGATCCTTATAAACAAAATACAAAAGTTACTGTTGATTCTACCAGAAGGAGAGAACACTACAAACAAACCTTCCATTTCCTTTCTTTCTAAACCGAAGGATAGTCAATGGGGTGAGGGAGACTACTTCCTTTCTTTCTTGCCGCTCCAAGGTCAATGCTGAAAGCTCTTTCATTATCAACTGACAATTGTTCAACTGGTGTTGAAGAGGATAAGGGTTGAATTTCACAGCCTTTGGACACCAAAAGATAAATGGAAACAGAACTCATTCTCATGAAAGAGCACCATTTAACCAAAATACTGCCCTTCATCAAATTTTATCTACAGAGAGTTAACCCCAAACAAAAGTAAAGTCATGGTGAAGCTTTTTTTTCAACAGTTGTTCCCAAAAAGAATCTATCATCAACTTGGTTTTGGGAGCAACTGTCGTGAGAGATCATACCCGATATATTACTGTAAAAAAAAAAAGGAAAACAAAGAGGGAGCAACTTGACAGAAAAAAAAGGAAAAAAATCAAATGAAAGTAGACTTGAATAATGGATAAAGAAAAACTTGATCAGGTAAATGGAGTCATTTAGGAACTTCTTTTCAAACAAAGACCTAATTTGTTATGTTATTGGTTATTCCATCTTGGATTGCCCAACTCACTTTGAGAAGCCCAATTTGGCCATTTGCCCTTTATATTGGCAGCGATCAGATACCATACTTTGGTAGTGCAATCAAGATGGATCAAAATCATTGAATTTTTCAATATTACCCTTTTTTTATAAGAAAAGAAGATTTTACTAGACAGAGAGAGAGTAAAAAGGAGGAGGATAAGATATTAGCCATTTCTTAGTCTGTTATGCAAATATGGGTTTACTCATATATGTATGTTTCAAAAAAATGTATATGTATTTTTTATTTCAAAAAAAAATATTTCGAAAAAATACATATATACTTTCATATATATATATATATATATATATTCAAAATAGAGATATATGCTGACATATATACTCTCATATATATTTTTACAAAATATATATGCTTACATAATTACGTACTATATTAAAACATAAGATATTATGTTTTTTCTTGTAAGATATTCCTAGTGCTGTTATGGTATTAACTACTTCGCTTTGATCACTGAGGTTAATTCTGAAAGGAAATCTAACTGATACAGAAACCCAACTTAAAAAGAAAATCGAGGTAACGATCAATATGAAACCATGATAGGAAAAGATCCGGATGCTATTGTCTGTTGGCATCTTTTGTTCTTGTTTCTGCTATTCTTTTTCATCTATCTTTTCTTTTGGAGGATAGCTTATCCTTGTTCTCTTCTAGTAAATTTCTTCTTTTATGAGAAAGTATAAAATATTAGGAAAACCTGTAAGATTAAATATTCCTAATTTTTTTTTTGGATACTTATATTTCCTTCCTCAATAAGGATGGGTTCTTAGGGTTTCTTTTTTCTTGATTTTCCATTTTTGTGAACTCAGTTTTTAGAGAGTATTGGGAATTTGTGGTTTATTAGACATATATTAAATCGCACTTTTGTTTAATTTTTGTTTTACACTTTGCATATATATATATATACATGAAATTTTTGGTGCCTTTTGTAATGAGTTTACTTGGTGGACTAACTGTGAGTTTTTGGGACTGTGAGAGGTTGTATACTATACTTTCCAGAAACTTTCTTTTTTCTTTTTGAGATAATACAATACTTTCCAGAATAACATGTGTTTTCAGTTCTATAATGTTCATATAATTGTTGCTCAGAAATTTATGATTTGCAATGAGAATAATGTAAGATTTATTTGCATTTTTCGTTCTCAACTTTATTACATAAATATGATCAAGGTTGAGCAATTTCAGTTTCCTTCCCGTTAACTTTTTTGGTAACTTGAACATACTGGAATTCCTATTTATATGCTCAGGACAAAAAAGAGTTTTTCCTTTTAAGCAATTACTTTTCTTCCCATTGGAAATGGAAACTTTGGATAACAGTTCAAATGGCAACCTACTTTCCTTATATTTTTATATTTAATATGCTGGGGTTTCTCTTTCAGGGATATGGTGTTGTTCTTGTTAATACGGATGAGGCTGGAACCTTGTTAGTTACTAACTTTCGTCTTCTCTTTCTGGTAAGCATTGTTATTCTCCTCCCCGGGTGCATAATTTTTCCGTTGTTTTTAAAGTTATTGCAAGTTAGTTTATATTGTATCCTCAGGGGTATTGCTATCATATTTCACCATATCATTTTGCTATAATGTGACTGCTTAATATGAGCATGCTATTGGTAACTGTATCATTGTTCGGAGTTGTTTGGCTTTTTGAGGCTCAAACTTATACACAGGTTCTTGAGAAAGTAATTCCATTCTCTCTTCTTTTCTTTCATGTGGCAACACACTGGTCTCAACAATTCTATGTTTGAAATTGGAATTTGAAATGCAAATTCAACAAATAAATGTTGGAATCTGGGCTGCAAAATTCAAATTAAAACATTGGAGTCCTGCAGAATTTAGGAACTGGATCTAGTATGGGGGATTGGGATGGCCTTCTATCTTGTTGTTTTCCCTTTATTATCTGTTCTGTAATGTTGTTTTCTCTTCCTAGGAAAATACCTTGTTCCCTCTCTTTGTGTTCTGTTCTTCACGTAACGAAATACTCTTCTTCCTCTTCTAAAAAAATCAGAAACTGGAGCTCACAGAATTGACGTGTATTTAATATGATTTCCACCCACGCCCCTTGTTTGGGCAGTGCTATAAGATGTTATTGATGA
>NW_019013803.1:12111-22947 GCF_000150535.2 Carica papaya | reverse complement strand
AGAAGGCGCTTTGTTCCTACTCACTACTATTGGGACTTACATAAAAAATTGCAAGGCCTTATACAAGGGAACAAGAGTGTAGAAGACTACTACAAATAGATGGAGATAGCCATGATAAAGGCTAACATTGAAGAGGATAGGGAAGCTACTATGGCAAGGTTCTTAAATGGCCTTAACAAAGACATAGCCAACATTATCAAGTTTCAACATTATGTGGAGATTGATGATATGGTGCACATGGTTATAAAGATTGAAAGACAATTAAAGCAAAAGGGGAACACAAGGCAAGCCAACACTTATTCGGTCTAAAATTCCAATTGGAGGCCGAATTAGAGGGGAGATAATAAGGCTGTCCAATTCAAAAGAGATGACAAAATCAAGCCAAAAGATGCTAATGATAATAAAAATAAAGGTATTTCTAACTCCCAAACTCCTAGGAATAGAGATATCAAGTGTTTTAGATGTTGGGTTTTGGTCATATTGCATCCCAATGCCCAAATAAAAGGGTAATGGTGATGCGTGGTGATGGTGTTAAAACGGATGATGAGAGTGATGTGGAGGATAAAATGCCTCCTTTGGAGGATTGTAGTGATGGGAAAACGCCTATGAAAGGTAGATTGTTGGTTTCTAGGCTTGCTTTGAATATGCAAGTAAAGAATGATGATGAGGGGGTTAAGTTGCAGAGATAGAACATTTTTCATTTTAGATGTATAGTGAATGAAAAATTGTGTAGCATGATTATTGATGGGGGTAGTTGTGTAAATGTGGCTAGTACCTTGTTTGTTGATAAACTGGGTTTGGAAACTACAAAACATCCTAAACCCTATAAATTGCAATGGCTTAACAATAGTGGGGAGGTGAGAGTTAATAGGCAAGTAAGGGTGTCTTTTACTATTGGGAAGTATAGTGATGAGGTGACATGTGATGTAGTTCCTATGCAAGCTAGTCATATTTTGTTGGGTAGACCATGGCAATGGGATAGGAGAGTGATGCATGATGGGTATCTCAATAGTACATGGTAGAAAAAGAGAGCAAAAAGTATATTCTTCTTCCTTTAACCTCTAAACAAGTTTTTGAAGACCAAATGCAACTTGAAAAGTCCCATGATGAATTCGCACAAAGAGAGGCCGAGAGAAAAAGAAAAGAAAAAGAAAAAGAGAAAAGAAAAGAGAGTGAGAGAAAATTAGAGTGGGGAAATAAAGATCAAAAAGAAAATGAAAGAGATGTGCATTCGACCATAGAAAAGAATGAGGGAAAGAAGATGAGCTTTTATGCTAAAATGAGAGATGTGAGAATAGGTTTATTTTCTAACAAGCCAATGATTGTACTCATGTACAAGGAAGCTTGTTTCTTAACTAACAAACTGGACCCTTCTTTGCCAAGTGTTGTGGTTGAAGTTTTGCAGAAATTTAGTGATGTCTTCCCCGATGATCTACCTCAAAGTTTATCACCTGTGAGAGGGATTGAGCATCAAATTGACTTCATTCCCGGGGCTGCCATACTAAATAGACCAGCCTTTAGGAACAATCCCGAGGAGACCAAAGAACTTCAAAGGCAAGTGGAGGAGCTCTTACAAAAGGGGCACATTCGAGAAAATTTAAGCCAATGCGATGTGTTCGTCTTATTAGTACCCAAAAAAGATGGTAGTTGGCGTATGTGTGTTGATTGTAGAACCGTCAACAAAATAACAGTAAAATATCGACACCCAATACCTCAACTTGATGATATGTTAGATGAGTTGTATGGTACTTGTGTATTTTCTAAAATTGATCTTAAAAGTGGTTATCACCAAATAAAAATGAAACCAGGAGATGAATGGAAAATTGCTTTAAAACAAAACAAAGGTTATATGAGTGGTTGGTTATGCCATTTGGCTTAACTAATTTGTCAAGTACTTTCATGCGTCTAATGAACCATGTTTTACGTGAATTTATTAGAAAGTTTATGGTTGTCTACTTAGATGACATTCTTGTGTATAGCAAATCTATTAATGAGCATGTCATGCATTTGAGGCAAGTATTTGACACATTGCGCAAATTTCAACTATATGCTAACATGAAGAAATGTACATTTTACATTGATCGCATCATTTTCTTAGGATATATCATGAGTGCAAAAGGAATCGAGGTAGATAGTGAAAAGGTAAAGGCTATTTAAGAGTGGCCGACACCTAAAAGTGTAAGTGAGGTGCATAGTTTTCATGATTTGGCAAGTTTCTATAGGAGATCTGTAAAAGATTTTAGCACCGTTGCTGTCTCTTTAACTGAAATCATGAAAAAAGATAAGAGGTTTGTTTGGGGAAAAGAACAAAAACATGCGTTTTCCTTATTGAAAAAAAAGTCATATAATGCGCCTTTATTAAGATTGCCTAATTTTGATTCAACCTTTGAAATTGAATGTGATGCCTTTTGGCTTGGGATAGGCGCTGTTCTTATGCAGGATAAAAGACCCATTGATTACTTCAGTGAGAAGCTTAATGGTGTGCAATTGAATTATTTCACCTATGACAACGAGTTTTATACTTTGGTAAGAGCATCAGAGACATGGCAGCATTATTTGTTACTAAAAGAATTTATGGTTTACACCGATCATGAATCTTTGAGGCATTGGAAAGGGCAAGGCAAGCTTAATAAACGACATGCAAAATGGGTGGAATTCATAGAGTTCTTCCCATATATGATCCAATATAAGCAAGGAAAAAAAATATGGTAGCTGATGCACTTTCAAAAAGGTACGGTCATATCTCTATTCTTTCTACAAAGTTGTTAGGATTTGAGCATTTCAAAGAATTATATATGCATAAGTGATTTTTCAAATGTTTATATGGCTTGTGAACATGCCGTATTTCAAGACTTTTATAGGCATGATGGTTTTCTATTTAAAAAGGGAAAATTATGTGTGCCTAATAGTTATATTAGGGAGTTGCTTGTTCGTGAAGCACATAGTGGTGGTTTAATGAGACATTTTGGGATTGATAAAACTTTGAGCATTTTATATAAACATTTCTTTTGGACTAATATGCGCAAATATGTTGAGAAAATTTGTTCGCAGTGCATCTCATGTAGGCAAGCTCAATCTAGAGTTCAACCACACAGATTATATATGCCATTACCCATTCCTACACATCCTTGGGTTATATTTCCATGGACTTTTTGTTGGGTTTGCCTAGGACTAGAAAAGGCCGAGACTCAATATTTGTTGTTGTTGATCGTTTTTCCAAAATATCACACTTTATACCTGTCACAAAACAAATGATGCCATACACATAGCGGATTTGTTTTTTCGCGAAGTTGTTAAAATGCATGGCATTCCTAAAACCATTGTGTCCGATGGTGATGTTAAATTTTTAAGCCACTTTTGGCGAGTTTTGTGGTCCAAACTTGGGACCAAACTTTTATTTTCTACTACTTCATATCCACAAATGGATAGTCAAACTGAAGTAGTAAATAGATACATTATTACGTGCTTTAATTGGAAGGAATGTTAAAACTTGGGAAGATATGCTATCATTTGTTAAATTTGCTTATAATCAGAGTATACATTCTTCTACTGAGTTTTCTCCTTTTGAAATTGTCTATAGTTTTAATCCCTTAACTCCACATGATTTGTTGCCTATTCCTATAAGTGACATTTCTAATTTTGATGGACATAAGAAAGCCCAAATGGTTAAAGCAATTAATGAAAAAGTAAGGCAGAACATTGAAAAGAAAAATGAACAAGTAGCATCCCATGTCAATAAAGGAAGGTGCAAGATTTCATTTGAACCAGAAGATTGGTTGTGGGTTCATTTGCGCAAGGAACAATTTCCATCAAAATGGAAATCTAAGTTGGATGCTCGTGGGGATGGTCCATTTCAAATCATAGCCAAAATCAATTAAAATGCCTACAAAGTGGACCTACCAAGTGAATATAGTATTTCGGCTACATTTAACATATATGATTTATCCCCTTTTGAAATTGATTCGAGAACGAATTCTTTTGAGGGGAGGGAGAATGATGCAAACAAGGCTAAAAACTCTCAAGATACTCAAAGAGCATCAAAAGGTGACTTGGAGCAAATTTTAAATGACGTGAACACAAATAGAGTTCCAAACCTGAAAAGTTTCAGTGGACTAGTAACAAGATCAAAAGCAAAAAAGCTTAAAGAGTTGCTCCAAGTTTTCACTCAAAAACATGTGGATGATGGGCTGGCCAATTGTGAAAAGTTCAAATATGAGCTTTTTGAACAGCCCAAATTCGTAACTTTAATTGGGTTTAAATGATTTGGGATAATTTGGGCTTGTTTGAGTCTTATTAGTAATGAGTAAATAAGCCTTGTGTATTGGCTGGATTAGTTGAATTGTTTTAAGTATTTTGAATTGTTTTATTTTAGTTTGAGTTAAGTAAGTCCATATAGTCACGTGTAACTCATTTGGGCTTAAGTTTTGTCTTAATGTTATTACAAGAATGAGCCCAGAAGTATATGGTATCACAAACAATTAGTGGTGTTGGTTAAGAAGATTGGAGTTACAAGGACATAATAATTACATGCCTATAATTAGCCTAGTTATTGTTGGAGTTACAATTGTAATTATCACATAATTAGCCTAGTTATTGTGGGAGTTACAATTGTAGTTATTGTATTGTAACTTATCATTGATTTCTTTGGCTATTAATACCAAAGGAACTCTTCTTTGTGGACATCAAGAGTTGTAATCAAATATTTCAGAATTGAGTTAAGAGTGTTTTGGCTTTCTTTTCACTTTATACACAGGGTGTTGATTTGGAATACAATTGTTAACACTTATATTTCAATTTTGATTTCCTATTTCAATTGTTCTTGGTGCTTGTTTGGATTAGGTTCAAGGGATATCATTTATCTTTCTTGGTTTCTATTTAACTTCTACTATTTGGGTGATTGAACAAATTTGATTCTTTTTTACTTGTTATCTAAATTCTGTTCTAGACCGATTGAAGAGTTCTAAGGTTCAAACAAGGGTCTTGGGGTTTCGTATCAACTTGTGAGGAAAATAGATGAAATAGATGAAAGTTAGATAGTTAAATTGAAAATTTTAGAAACCAATACTATCGAACTAGCTGAATGAAAGGTGAATAATAATGGTAGCATGAATTATAGAGATTGGGTTTAGAAATTATTAACAGTTCATCATATCTCACTTATCAATGTAAAAATATGAATTATTATGATGACTAGTTTAAGTGAACAACAATTGAGATAAACATATGAAAAGAACATCAATGTGTTTAGTAAATTTTGATAGAGATATCTAATGATAGACAATTAAAAAATTATTATAGTTAAGATTCACCTAAGATATGGTAGGGGAGGCCCACTTGTACTAAGTACAGTTTATAAGTTAATTTGTTAAATATTTCTTACTGGGCATGTGTAGTTCACTCTTTTATCTTTTAAAAAATAGAAAATCCAAAAACAAGTTCAAGACCAGTTAGAACGATGACGAGGCCTCAAAGCGTATGAGAATTTTACCATCTATAATTAGTGTGAACTATACCTTTGAATCTTGAAATTTTATCTCGTTTAGTGAGTATAGTGATTTTTACAAATATTTTCTAGATTCTGTATTTTCTCAAATGTTGAGAGTAAATCTTGTTATAATGTGTTACATACTCCTTGGAATGAAGTTGAAATTGCATGTTTTAATAATTAGGGTGTGGGAACTTGTGAGTTTTCTTGAAAATATGTGTTGTCACATGCAGCATATGCCTTTAACATGCACGGTGTATGCGTGCACACTAGCAGCGCAGGAGTTTCCCTTGTGCACGTGAAGACAGCCAGTTGCGCGCACGCAGAAATTCTGCTGTGCGAGCATACTGGCCTTTCTTCAGGTGCAGGTTTTCTCGCCTACATACCCGCAACTTCATGGGTAATTTTCTTTTAGCCGCTCCAACTCTCGCGAGCTTCCCATTCAATTTAGGACTCCTATTCTAACATGGATTCGGAGCTCTCAAATATCACATTAGGATCCTAATGACTAAAATTGGATGTGGATAATGCTACTTCCTATTTTTATTTATTGTGAAGCCAGTCAACTCCTAGTAATTTTGTTCTAGAAAGAAAACATTTTCTTCTTTTGTGTGGGGGCCCCTTTTCTGCCTATCTAGTGCAGCATAGGGTTTTTAGGGAAGCATTAAAATTTATTCTTTCTAGTTAAATTTAAGGAATTATGAGTTACAGATAATAAATTGTGTATATACACCATATATTTCGACCATGAGAATAATAGAGAAATGTTTATGCAGTAAGAGTAAAAGGTGATTTCACAACGAGGTTTTTGTTGATGATTTTTCATATTGAGGAAACAAAGAGTTAGAATGTTGGATTGTCATGTTTACAACTGGTTGCCCATGACCATTTACGCTCTGGACATATTTATTATTCTTATCTCTGAACTACAAACTTTTATTTTTAGTAAAAATTTGTTTTAAATGCAACATTGATGAAAAAGGATGGCAATTTCTTTTTGTAATTTAGGAAATAGAATTATTTATCTATGAAAATGAATTGCTAGTATTATGTTATGGATCTTGAGTTCAGAATAAGTGAATTCCCCTAAGTTCAGAATAAGTGAATTCACCTATTAAATTTTGAATTCTTCAACCAATCAGTGAAAAATTTCTTTTGTTCAGGAACAAAAAATTATTCTTATTTGTGATACATAAAGATGCTCCTCCATTTACATTTCTTAAACATAATAGTGGATGGGTTTGAATTTTTAGGTAGTAAAGAGTTGTTCATCTGGTGGTTAAATTTATAAAAAAAATTTCAATCGTAACAGTAAAGATAATCTTATTTTTGTTTTCAAAATTTCACATGGCTTTATGTTGATTTTGTAAAAATTGTCTACAATTTTCAAAAGTAAACGTATCTATTATCAGTTGAATAAAATAAAAACATATGTTAAATATATTCTTGAATTGTTAGTCCTTTTTCTCCTAAGTATACCACACACCCAATGTTAAAGAATTTACTAAGGATATATATTCAGTTAAAATGATACATCAACTTCGTTATAGAATAATAGATATGAAGAAAACTGGGTTTGAAACAAAGACCTTAAATAATCAACTATTTACGAGAAAAGTCTAAAAACATGTCAGTGCAGAATCCATGCATTTTTACATAAGAAGTGGAAAAGCTTGCTACGCACCCTTGTTGTTAGTCACAGTTTGAGAACACTAACAACAATTATCGCAACAATTAGAGGAAGGATGATTATGGCAATGCACATCCATTTCCTAGAGCTTTTCTATTGTTTCTTTACCTTTCGGAGGGCAGTGTTCCCTGGTTGTACATGATGTACAATACTTGAGACTTGAACAATGAGTAAAAGGTAGAAAACATAAAAGGTGGCAACAGCCTTTGATCCGTCATGTGTATTCTGCATCCAAGATTTGCAATTAACTTCACTTAATCAAATGGATTTATAATATTTTGTATAACAAGTAATGAAACATCTTACTCCACATATTTAGTTTATTTTATAATGTTTAATTATATAACATTATATATATGCATGTCTAAATATATGTTAATGGTACTATTATATTAAATAAATTATTAAAGTAGTTTTAAAAATTTTGTACTTGTTACAATTTTATTCTAATTATTTTTTTCGTTCCAATATGGTCAACATTTTTTTATTCATTTTAAAAGTTTATTTTTTTTTCATTTATTATTAAAATATATTTCAAATTGTTATGTCATATTTGAAAATTTCAAAACACAATTAAAAAAATAACTTTAAATAATGGATTAAATTAATAACAATATTTGACATATTTTTAATGTTATTAACTATTTATTATTAACCAGTTAAATTAATTCGTTATAATATAGTTCCCGACGTTTTTTATTTATTTCAAAAGTTTATTTTTAATATTATTAAGTTTTTAATTTAATTAATTAATAAAATTATCCTTTTGAATTGTTTGTCAAAGCATTTAAATATAATATATTTATGTTAAATTTTTTTTAATTAAAAAATAAAAAAATCTAATATTTGTAAATAAAAAATATTAACAAATAAATTATAGTAAGAAATATTATAAAAATATTATGATAAGTGTCAAATTTTATAAACAAATTTAATAGATTTATGATAAATTCTCTCAATACAACAAAAATATAAGTTATAGATTCATGAATAAATATCTAAATCTTAACTTTATTAACTTTATTCAGCGGACCAATAACAAGATCAAAGATAAAGAAACTTAAAGAGTTGCTCCAAGTTTTAACTCAAAAACATGTGGATGATGGGCTGACCAATTGTGGAAAGTTCAAATATGAGCTTTTTGAACAGCCCAAATTTGTAACTTTAATTGGATTTAAATGATTTGGGATAATTTGGGCTTGTTTGAGTCTTATTGGTAATGAGTGAATAAGCCTTGTGTATGGGATGTATTAGTTGAGTTGTTTTAAGTATTTTGCATTGTTTTATTTTAGTTTAAGTTAAGTAAGCCCATATAGTCAAGTGTAACTCATTTGGGCTTAAGTCTTGTCTTACTATTATAAGAATGAGCCCATAACTATATGGTGCCACAAATAATTAGTGGTGTTGGTTAAGAAAATTAGAGTTACAAGGAGTTACATAACAATTACATGCTTATAATTAGCCTAGTTATTGTTGGAGTTACAATTGTAATTATTACATAATTAGCCTTGTTATTGTGGGAGTTATAATTATAGTTATTGTGTTGTAACTTATCATTGATTTCTTTTGCTATAAAAACCAAAGGAACCCTTCTTTGTGGACATCAAGAGTTGTAATCAAATACTTCAAAATTGAGTTAAGAGCATTTTGGCTTTCTTTTCACTTTATGCACAAGGTGTTGATTTGGAATACAATTGTTATCACTTGTATTTCAATTGTTCTTGGTGCTTGTTTGAATTGGATTAAAGAGATATCATTTATCTTTCTTAGGTTCTATTTAACTTTTACTATTTGGGTGATTGAACAAATTTGTTTCCTTTTTAATTATAATTTAAATTCTGTTATAGACCGATTGAAGAGTTCTAAGATTCAAGCAAGGGTCTTGGGGTTCTGCATCATTTGGTATCAGAGACAGGATCACCAAATAAATTATTCTATTCTTATTTTGTTGTCTTTATTTTCATTATTTCTTGCTAAAATAAAAAAGAGATAACTTTGTATTCAGCAAAAAAAGAAAAATTAGTTAGTCTAATTTGCTTAATTGTGCAAAACACACTTCAACCAATTACACCTTGTGTAATTGAAACACTTGTTGTTATTTTCCTTTTATTTATCTCATATAACATTCAAATACATTTAAAATTTAAAAAGGAAACTCATTTCAAAGCTGTTTGTTTGGTTAAGATTCTTTGTATAATTTTTAGGGCTGTTTGGAAACAACTCACCTCAATTGAGTTTGTTTTCATCCAAAACTGTTTGTTTCACTTAATTTGAGTATTTTGGCTGATAATTTGTGGTTCTATTGGAGAATTACAAGTTTCATGCATTAAATTCCAGATTCACTATTTTTTTACATCTTTAGTTTTCATTTAATATTTTTGCCCATTTGCTTCTTACTACATCTTGAGGTAATATTATTGATTCGTTGTTGCTTAATTGACATAAAAATCATCATACACTTATTTCTATATCAAGTGTGTGCTCTCTATTGTTTAAATTATTCTAGTTTGCTTCTAGAATTGAATTCGTGTATCTTGTTTCTTCAGGAATTCTTTGTTATCTCTAATTAAAATTGAGTACATAGTGATAATTAATTATTGTTTGAATTGACCCTTTTGTATAAAGTTATAAAAGATTTCTTAAGTGGTAAAAAGCAATAGAGTGTGAGCTCAAAAGAGGGTAAAAGCCAAAATTGAGTGAAACACGAGTGCCCATACTACGAGAGTAAACACGTGAGGGAGTGATTTGTGAGGTTGCAATCTATTTTTTTTGTCATTAAAATTTTAGATTTGAAGATGGAGCCACAAGGGAGTGAAAGAACATCAAAAGATCAAGAATTCATCCTCAAAGCAATGCAACAACAATTTGAGAGGATTCAACTAGCTATTGGCAACATGAATGAGAAACTAGAGAAACAACAACGTGAGTTAAATTCCATGAGAGGGGAAGCTTCCCAAACCAATCCAAGGGCAAGAAGACTTCCAACACCACATTTTGATGAGGAAGTGGAGGAAGAATTTGATGACCAAGCTACTTTAGTCAATGAAGGTTGAAATTATGGTAGGGGTCGAAAGATCTTGATAAAAACATTGGAAGCATCGAAATGAAAATCCCATCGTTTCTTGGCAAGAATGATCCGAATGCTTATCTTGAATGGGAGCACAAGGTGGAGCTTATTTTTGAGTGCCACAATTATTCGGAGGAGAAAAAGATAAAGCTTGCAGCTGTGGAGTTTGGAGAGTATGCCATTGTGTGGTGGGATCAACTCATCACAAGTAAAAAGAGAAATGGAGAGAGACCTATTTCCACTTGGGCCGAAATGAAGGCTATCATGAGAAAGCGCTTTGTTCCCACTCACTACTATAGGGACTTACATAAAAAATTACAAGGATTTATACAAAGGAACAAGAGTGTAGAAGACTACTACAAAGAGATGGAGATAGCCATGATAAGGGCTAATATTGAAGAGGATAGGGAAGCTACTATGGCAAGGTTCTTAAATGGCCTTAACAAAGACGTAGCTAAATGATGCAGAGCCCTAAGACCCTTGCTTGAACCTTAGAACTCTTCAATCGGTCTAGAACGGAATTTAGATCACAAGTAAAAAAGGATACAATTTTTTCAATCACCCAAATGGTAGAAGTTAAATAGAACTCAAGAA
>NW_019013802.1:4349-21758 GCF_000150535.2 Carica papaya | reverse complement strand
GTGTCCTTGAATCCTCTTCACCAAGCTGTTTGACAAGTATATCATAGGTTTTCTTCTCATGCTGTGCACAGCAAAAGCTATGATCAATCAGCAAAACTTGCCAGAAGACATTTTATGATGATAGATAAATGACGTGCATAAAGACACCTGCCTGTTGAGAGAGTTTAAATGCACCCATACAGTTGAATGCAATAGCTAGTGCATGATAGCATACAGCCGTTTGAATATGTTCTGGGCCCAGAAGCCTCTCATTCTTTTTCAATGCCTCCTGCAGGTAGCGGAGAGCTGTGTCCATCTTTCCCAGATCCTGGTACATCATTGCTACATTTATATAAGTAGCAGCAACATCAGGGTGATCTGGGCCAGACGATAAACTTAATAAGAGCAATGCCCTAGACATGTGCCGTAGAGCGGTCTCTTGGTCATTGAGTCCATGGTAAAAAAGAGCCATATTGCCGTAACTGCAGTAGTAGAAGAGTTGCAGCTCATGTCAAAAAAACAAAATCAGGGATGGACAGATGGAAAAAGAGAGATTATAGGATTATGAGGAATAAAGTTCAAAACTGTTCTGTAGATGAAACTTAAATGAAACATGGCCACATTTTGATAATTCAAAATGGTTATTAGTTCACATAATTCCCAATCTTTCCAGATAATTCTTTGAATGTTTATTTCTATCTGCCGTGAATCTATTTTATTCTCATTCTATTCCAACATCTTAACTGACTAGCATGTAGAATTCAGTTATAACTTGCATATTTCACATATAATGGACTAAAATCTACTCATAGTTTCAATTTCATAATGAATATGTCCCTATCATTTGTCAAGGGAATGGCCCCAAAATTAGATATCTTGAATTAGATGTGGAATTAACTTTTAAATTAGAATATTATTTTATTCAAATTTTTATTCCATTTTATTACATTTACATTCATACTCAATATGATTAAAATTTAGAGCAAACACAACCAGTGTTAACAAAAAATTTACATGAAAAAATTCAGCAAATTGCACAAAAATTATATCCAAGCACCAACATGATTTAAAAAGAAAAGGAAAAATTCAAGGAAAGTAAGCTATTGCCTGTGAGCAGTATCAGGGTGATCCAAGCCTAAACATCGTTCATTTATGATTAGTTCCTTGTGCTGCTGCGATATGGCTCCAGACATATCCCCAGCATGATACATAACCATGGCAAGATACCTGAAATTTTGAGAAAGGTTGTCATTAGTATCAGCCGAGAAGTGTGAGAGATGTTGCAAGAAAACTAGAAGGTCACAAACAACTATCTTAAACACTGAGCATATGCATATATGTATCATAAAAGTTGTGTTTGGTTTACTAGAAAATTTTCAATATCTAAGAAGCATCAAAATCATCCATGGATCACATGCGTTTTCCAGGAGTATAGGTCTATAGAAGTTGATTTAGGTCATATGGTAAAGTTACTGAATAAAACTTGTGAAGCGTCAAAATGGTCCACGGATCACATGCGTTTTTCAATATTATAGGTCTATAGAAGTTGATTTAGGTCATATGGTGATTCATTCTCTCAGGTGGAAGGCACGTCCTAGATTATTCTTCAATTGTCCTGACATCCAGTAACCTTTGAGTCCCTTGGATGTCCTTTGTCCTTATCACAATCTAGTTCTAGTGTTAAGCTATTCTTCCTCTACCTCTTCTCATTCTTTTCTCACCGTATAGAATTAAACTTTCAGTTATTTTCCATCCATTGTTTTATTTGAGGGAAAAAGGAAAGTAAGAGTCTTGAATCACCATACCACGTGAAAGTTTTTATCAAGATATGCTCTTTATTTCCCTTCTTAAAACGAAATTTTTACAGAATTCCTACAGCTCAACCTTTGCGTGATAAGTGTTTAGGAAATTAAATTAACACGTCCAGGAAACTGAGATGACAATCCTATGGGTAAATGTTTATGTCCAAAAAAGGAATTTAGAAACAAAGCTATTCAAGATAAAGCAGGGATAGCACAGCATCCAGAGCATAAGATAAAAAGGTTCAACTATGATATGATGACCCATAGCAACAGGAAGGGATCTTTCCTTATATGATATAATGCAGTGAATGACCTTTAGAGTGTGGAATGGTATAAAAAAATGCATATAGCCAGTCCTCACATGGTTCAGAAAAAGGTTTTCATGTGCAAAGCACATGCTTCAGAGCAAGCAAGGGAGAGTATGCGTATCTCTGATTTACCAAAAATGCAATACATAAAGTGGAATTGGAAAGATGTAAAATACTGATTTTGAGATTGGTACCGGCAGCAGTTAGCAGCTTCTCGGTGCACTGGACCAGTCACCTGAAGTTCATAAGATTTAAGAATATGCACAAGGAAGAATTTCAACATGCTGAATTGAATAGAAGACAATTAAGTTACCTGTTGGAACATTTGAAGTGCCTCCGTAAAAAGTGCAAATGATTCACTAAGCATACCCTGAATGAAAAACTCAAAATTAACAGCCACATTCTTTTTACAGTATGATTCTTTTTCATTTTTTAAAAAATCACAGTAAAGACTATTGAACATGACTACAAAAAAGAGTTCCGAAGCCAGTAATTGTGAGAAGTCAAAAGCTATCAACTGATAACATGCTAACTACTAGATTTAATAATCCAAATACAAACATTTACTAAGTCCTACGGTCCTTGAAATGACTTCAGATATCAATTATATACTTGTGTTGCAGATAACAAAATTTTATATTTGTCTCACCTCTCGTGCCCATCTTGAACTCTAAGAATAGGAATTAAATTCCCACTCCAAGAAAAATTCAAGGTAGGATAGGGTAAGGGGATGAAATTAAACATACAATATCCTACATGTCAAGACTAATACAAAGATTAGTGAAAACTTCAAGGTGGGATAGGATAGGGGGTGAAATTAAATGTACAAATCATGTCCTATTTTACACGTCAAGACTAATACAAAGATTAGTGATAGGAATTAGGTGGGAATAGAATGAGAATTGAATCAGATACAACCTTAGCTTGTACATACATTTTAATGTCAATATGAGTCAATAATCTATATAAAAAAAAAAAAAAGTTGGATGAATTTCAATATATCAACTGCCTCTTTAAGACAAAAGAACTGGTGCTTACCTCAGCCAACTGAATTTTTCCCATTTCCACAAGATCTTTAGCTTCCGTACATACAGGAATACAATGTTTAACCACTGGTTGAAGATTCAATACATCTGATGCTTCAAAAGGGGTTGCAGCAGTAAGATCATATTTGCGGCCAGAGATGGTAATGCCCACCTGTTAATGAACCGAATTAAGTAATCTAGAGAAAGAATGCAGACTATCAATGTAAAAATAAAACTCAAACCTACATCCATCTAAAACCTAAAATGCTAGTTTCAGATTTTATGTAATTGGTAAGGCTAAAAGACACACATAGCAGCACAGAAATGCATGTTTTAAGCGGTGTAAAGTCATGCATGAATTCTGAAAATCGAAGTTATGCAAGTCCCAAAAAACCTTTATTTTTCAAAATTTATCATAGTCAACGAAAAAGCATATCAGAATTTAGGTTACACTTAAAACATTGTTATGCATCAATAAACACCTACAATTTGTAGACAAACCATGATAAAAACTTGTGCTTTAAAAATCGAAGCAAGAAAGATAGTGATTCCTGTGCATGTGAGTTAGAAAAGGCGAGGCAAACAAGCACAATTCAAGTGACAAAGTGAACTTAAAGGCTTACAAGATGAGATGCATCAAATATGAGCATCCAGTTATGAGAATTTATATCTCCTTCAAAAAAAAGATATTTGAATTTATAATCATACCTTCTGGCAGAGGTTCCGTATAACATGAATTTTCTTGACTCGTGCTCTTGCGTCATCTGGCAACTCAAACTACAATGAAAATACCATTGGTTTAACTGTATACAATAGCAAAAGTACACATTTTTTCTTCTAGCAAACAGGCAACTTGTATGGTTCCCTCAGGATCTCCGCCCCACGTCTGGCAACGTGGAAAGAGTATCAAATTTTCCTTGACAAACTAAAGCAAAAACATGATTTAGCATGACCAAAACAAATAAGCTTATTATGTCTATCACTCAAGGAAGCAAGGTAACAAACAAACTCATTAATCTTCCAGCTGATGTACAATGCTGATTTATGTTTCCACAATTACGAGTGAATTCATCTAGCATAGTTGAACGTCAACTACCCCTCTAGTGATGAACTAAAGTCAACGACTTCCTTTAGATAATCTAACAACACAATAAAATTTCATACCCGATACTTCAGTTCTGAGAATTCCTGAATGTCAGACCACAGCTTATCTGAGCTAACATTCATATAAGAGGAATAACTCTTTCTTGGTGATTTTGCCTTTCCCCTGCTTTGGCCCTTCAAACCCTTGCTTGAATACTGACCTGGTTGTTCCTGTCAATATATGAAAATAAATAAGAAGAATGTTTTCTCTAGTTTATTCCATCAGCATCACTCATCATCATAACTACAGGTGTTATTTACAGGGAACTTTCTTCTTCCAGAAGAAACTATTTTATTTCATTGTTAAAGCTTCGCCAATACATGTTATCTATTGCACAATACACAGTCAATATACAGACAAGTGGAAAAAGAAGTTCCAGTACATGTAGAAATATGCCAACAGATTAAGCTACCATGTTTTACATACTTTCTTCTGGCCTCTGGAATGCATGGCAGCAACTTTCCCACCAACAGTTTGACAACTTCCAAACAAACAATTCAGAAAATGTGATAATGCAGGTCCAAGATCATGATCCTCAGTATCTCTCAAAACATCCTACAAAACCAGATGAGGATAGCAAAAAAGTCAATTACCCAGCCAATGAATTCTAATATTTGCACTCGTGGAGAGAGGCAACTTTTAAATATGAACCTACCTTCTGGATAAGTCAATACATCAAATATTCCATGTCCTAATCAATCAGTATCTTACATGGAGGCTGTAGTCCCAAAACATCAGCAATTAAAAGGAGAACTTCAACATTAAGGGGACCAGCTTATATAGTTCGTCTAATATCCAGTCAATATCCAGTCACCATCAACTGTTAAATGAGAAAGGGCATGTAACTTGCAGGGAACTGCTACTCCATTATAGTTCGTTCTTTCAACACTACTATTCATTTGATTAGCACTTCAAGAGCTAGGTCAAAAAGTATCAAGATCATCTGCAATTTCATTAAATAGATTCAACCTTTATTTATTTATTTATTTATTTATTCATTTATTTGTTGCAGAAGATAGGACTAATAGCATCAGGATTACTGATGGAAATTCGTAAATGATTTCTCTTTATTCAGGTTCCAGCAAGAGATGGGGTACTGGTGTACAAACGCGATGACAGAATACAACCAGTTCATTAGAACATTAATAGGACAACTAAACACAAATATTCAATCATTCCATTTGCATATAAGAGCCAGAGAAAATACAAGATTAGTTTATAAAGTGCAATAAAATGTGACAAGAATCACAACTACAAGTATTTACAGGAAACCAATTAAGGTGTACCAAAGAAAGAAGGAAAAAAAAGTAAATTAGAATTTTTGAAGCAGGAAATGTAACAGAATTTACAGGAAATTCCTTTCAACTCAGTTTCAGTTTTAACCGAATTTTGAACACTAGCATAAACAGGGTTTTTCATAGGAAGAGGTGTAACAGAAATTTAAACTCAAAATTCCCCAAACTCAAACTTCCTTTCTCTTCTCTCTCTGTTTCGTGTTCTCCTCTCGTCTCTCACTCTCCTCTTCTCCCCTCTAAACCTAACTCTCTTCTCTCGGAAGATCCAAAAAGCTCATGATCAAAGCTCTTGACAAAGTGGTATCAGCATAGTTGGAATCCAGTGAAAAGTACGCTTCATTGGCGTAGATGATGAGAGCAAAAGGGAAATCGACAATCGTGGAATCACATAAAATGCAGCAGATGGAAGACTCCATGAAAGAAGTGGATCGATTGATCATTGATTTCATGACTGTGGTTTATGAAGCGGAGCAACAAACGAAGTACCAGCTTGATCAAATCATTGAGATGATGCGAGGGGACTCATGAATCATCAAGTCAAACACTCAGGTGAATTAAAAATCACCGGTTGCTGCAGCCATGCAATGCATCCTCCCTACTGCTGTTTCGCGAGGTGTTGGAGAAAACAACTACCCTTTGTGCTCTCGAACTGTTGGACCCTCACAATCAGCATTACCAAAGGTAGAGATTCCTTTGTTCAAAGGCATTAACCCTCGAGCATGGGTTAGAGCTGTGAGAAATACTTCTTCGTGCATGACACTCTCAATGGCCAGAAAGTGGCGGATGTATGGTATCAAGGGTGAATGGCCAAAGACGAGAACCTGTAACAAGAAAAATTTGTTGAGCTCTACCGCCGATTTGTGAGGGGTGAATTGGAAAGACTTCATTGAGGAATTTAATAACTTGATGCAGAAGTTCACCTATAGAGCCTTATGACAGCGAACAACCCCATACTCTCTAAGAGATTCTTCATCTCCAGTTTTATCTTTGGACTTAAGCCTCTAGCTCCAACCAATTTGAACTATTGAAGCTGAGATCCTTGAACCAAACTTTTGAACAGGCTCTCCTGCAGGAGCAGTCTATAATTGAGATGTCCAAAAGCTCTTACTTCGTGGGGCATAATTCTCAATACTATAGTTAGAGGAATTCAAGACCTAAGATAGCAAGAGAAGGGGTTGTTCTTAACCCTCAGCTGCAAGCAACACACCCAAGGACAATGAGGAAGGGAAGCCAGTTGCATCATGCTATAAGTGCGATGATAGATACTTCCCTGGCCACTGTTTCAGATCTAAAACAGTGATGGTTGTGGAAGAATTGGTGGATGACACGGCAGATAATGAGTTGAAACAAGTTGACCAGAAAGCAGGCTGATAAGGAATTTATAGGTACCTTATCCCTTCAAGCCATCGAGGGTGTGTTAGTTGGCAACACCTTAAAAATTATAGGCAAATTAGAAGGCCATAGTGTTTCGGTCCTCATAGACAGTGGGTCAACCACCAAATGGGGGGGGGGAGTAGAGTGGTGACCAATGGTCAGAAAATCTTCAGTAGAGTAGAGTGCTTGGAAGTTAAGTGGATCATTGAATTAGGAGGGCATAATATGACATTGGGAGTCGATTGGATAAGGCATAATTTCATTATGCTGATTTATTAGTTGTCCTTAGGGATTTCAGACTAGCATGGAAAACTCACAAGGCTCAAAGTCCAACCACACAGAAGTTATTGGAACAACAGTAGCTAATTGAAGATGGGACTGTTTTTGTGATTATGGGAACTGAATCCACAGATTCAAAGCTGACAGAGAACCATACTGCTCAGTAAGATGCTCTCTGGGAAACAGTATAAAGATGTCTTTGAAGAAAAAAGAGGCTTGCCACCTTCCCGAGCCTTCAATCACGCCATCACTTTGATAAAGGCTGAACCACAGTGAACTTGTGCACTTATAGATACAATCATTTCCAGAAAAATGAAACTGAGATGCAAGTCGGTAAGATGTTGGAGGACTCCATAATTCAACCCAATCATAGTCCTTTCTCTTTACCACCACTGTTGGTAGAAAAGAAGGACGACTCATGGAGGTCCTATGTGGACCATAAGAAATTGAACTCCCTCATGGTAAAAATTAAATTCCTCATTCTATTATTAATTATTTGCTAGATGAGTTGTTTGGGGTCTCTGGATTCTCTAAAATTAACCTGAGAACTGGACATCATCAAATCAGGGTAAATGAAGAAGATATTTCTAAGACCGTTTTTAGGACCCACCGGGGTCACTATGAATTCAAAGAGATGCTCTTCAGGTTTACCGATGCACCTGCCACTTTTCAGGCCTTTATGAATTGAATCTTCCTAGATTCCCTGTGAAAATTTGTTCAGTATTTTTACAATATTTTGGTTTACAGGAACACCCCAAACAGCAGGAGATAGAAAGTGCTACCCAATGGAAACACCAGAACATGCCAATCAGTTCAAGTGTTGTTTTATGAGGCTGGAAATAAAATATCTCAGTTACATAATTTCACAGCATGGAGTGAAGACGGACCCCTCAAAAAATTGAAGCCATGATTAGCTGGTTGCAACTCAAGGACTTTGAAAGCATTAAGGGGTTTTTAGGGCTAACATGTTATTATAGGAGGTTCATTAAAGATTATGGAAACATACCGAGCCTCTCATAAGTTTGTTGAAGAAAGCGGGCTTCTAATGAAGTCCCAAGGATGCTGCTGCATCTCAAAGACTCAATCTTCCACAATTTGAGGAATCCTTTACGGTGGAAACAGATACAAGTGACAAAGGGATTGGAGCACTGTTAATACAAGATGGCAGGCCAATAGCTTTTATTCGCAAGGCACAATCCACAGAATCAAGCTAAAGTGGTCTATGAGAAGAAGTTGATGGTTGTTCACTATGCTGTTTCTAAATGGTGCCATTATTTAGAAGGGACCCAATTTATCATCAAGACTAACCGAAAAGCTTCAAATATCTCTTGGACCAACAAGTTTCCCCCATGATCCAACAAAAAAGAGTTCTCAAGCTACTGGGCTTAAGTAATTTTATTCTATATAAACAAGTCATTTCCAATGCAGTAGCCGATGCCTTGTCCCATAGAGAAACAACTTCAGATGAGGCAGAGGTGTTATCCATTTTCACTGTTGCCACTCCAGCTTGGTTAACAGAGGAGAGTCACAACCACCACAATGGCACTTCAGTTAATTCAATACTGGAAGAGTTGTTAAGTGTCTCCAGATAGATGGCCACCTTCAAGCTGCATAATGGCATCCTGCTACAAATGTAGAATCAGTATTGGAAACAATAGAGTATTGCATAACAGACTCTTACATTAGCGCCATAATTTCGCAATGAGGAAGCATTCCAGCATTAGCCACCTACGAGTGGCTCAAGCAACACTTTTATAGGTCGGAGCTCAAACAGTAAATAATTAAGTGGAATCGCCAGTGTGAAGTATGCCAATGCTGTAAATTGGAAAGGATCCCTCGACCAAGGTTCCTACAGCCTCTACCAGTTCCCACACAGGCTTGGACTCACTTTTCATTAGATCTAATCAAGCAGCTTCTCAAGTCTGAAGCCAAAAACACTATCTTGGTGGTTGTTGATCATTTCACTTACATGGGGATTTTATTGCCCTCCGCCACCCCTTCACAGTGCAAGATCTAGCCAGACTTTACATCGACACCACCCACAAGCTACATGGTGTAGCTCAAGTGTTGGTTTCAGACAGAGATAAGTTATTTACCACTACTTTTTGGAGGGAGTTAATGAAGGCATTAGGAACACAATTGTGATTCAGTTCCGTCTACCATCCACAAACGAATGGTCAAACAGAAAGGCCCAACCAATGCCTGGAAATGTACTTCTGGTGTATGGCACATCAGCAACCTAACACCTGGGCAAGATGGCTTTCCTTAGCAGAGTGGTGGTACAACACCACCTACCACTTTACCCTAAAGATGACCCCATTCCAAGCCTTATATAGTTTTCCTCCCCCACAATTTCAGGATACGGTGGACTTGCAGACCCCCTCACCCTCAGAGAAGGAATTCATGACAAAACACAACCACATCAACTGAATTCTTCGTCAGCACTTACTACAAGGGCAAGCTCGCATCAAGCAGTATGCAGACACACAGTGCTCTGAGAGAAGTTTACAGAAGCAGCACTTAATCATACTCAAATTGCAGCCTTACAAGCAAGGATCTATTCATGAGAATGGCCATTTTAAGTTGTCTCCGCACTATGATGGCCCCTTTGAAGTGGTGCAGAAGATTGGACAGTAGCCTATAAACTCAAGCTGCCTCCCAATTTCAGGATTCACCTAGTTTTCCATTTTTCTCAACTGAACAAATATACAGCCGGAGACAAGGTCCGAGTGGATGAACTACCAAAAGCCAGTTGGGACGGCATCATCAGTTTGCAGCCTGAGAGCACACTACAAGAAAGAAAACTTCTTCAAGATGGCAAGGAAGTAGAACAAGTACTGATATATTGGGCTGGTACAGCATCAGAAGACTATACTGGGGAAGATCCCGAGTATATTCGCACCAAATTTCCCCATTTCAACTCTGGAGACCAGGTTGTTGCTCGAGGGTAGGGCATTATCAAAAAGCCACTTATGGCATATCAAAGAAAGAAGAGCAAAAAGGTAAACTAGAATCCTGAAAACAGGAAATGTAACAGGGTCTGCAGGAATTCCTTTCAGCTCATTTTCAGTTGTAACTGAATTTTGAACACTAATAGTGTTGGTGGGAAGAGGAGTAACGGAAATACGGATTCAAATTTCCTTAAATTCAAACTTCCTTTATCTTCTCTCAATTTCATATTCTCTCTACGTCACCCTCTCTCTTCTCTTCTTCCCTCTAAACCTAACTCTTCCCTTGGAAGATCAACAAGAACTGATGAACAAAGCTTTTGACAGTATTCTATTCTGAAAAGTAAAGAGAACAACCTTCCTACTTTGTCTGCCATCATTTTAATTTTCTTTTTTTTTTTTGAGTTAATGTGCACACGTTACTTTTGCTAACATAAAATACTTAAAATGAAATTTAAAAGCAAAGAAAAAAAAAGGATTGATTTAGAGCAACGATGATCACCTTGAGAACATGTTTTGCAGACCTGACTATAATCTCATTGACACAAAGGTCCCACAGGTGAGGTAGCTGCTTAGTTCCTTCTGCAACCTGTAAAAACAGAAATCTGTTTAAGGCAACACTTTACTAGTAAGGAAGAAAGAATCAAACTCCTTATGGTCCAATAACAAACAATTCCAACTTGCAAGAGGCAACAAATGTTCTCTGTTAATTTTTTTTAGAAAAAAAAAGAAGCAACAATTGAAGCACATTAACCCTACCCTTCCAATGTATCGAACATTAATTCCATGAGCATGAAGAGCTTCAGTTAATGTTTGGCCATCCATAGGTGAAACCTCAAGGGTGCAAAGATCTTGAATAAATTTCGGAAGAACAACTTCCACAAGATATAAACTAGCTTTTCTCACATTTTCTTCATCTGCTATTATCTCCTGGTATGAGAAAGAGATCAGACCAGGGAGGGGAGAGAGAGAATTAAGAACTCAATTATATTAAAAAAAAAAAAAGAGGGAAATATCTAGAAGATTAAGAAACCTTACCCCTTCAGTTCCACCCAATTTAAAGTCGGTAAAAACATTGGGGTTGAAAAATATATCCCCATTTGGTTCAGAGCTTTCTACAGGTCCAGAGTCACCAGAATTACATTCTTGGACAGGCTCTGTCTTCCTCTCTTGTGTCAGATGCTGTCGATTAATGATACAGCCATACGAAACTTTATTAGGACACATAACATTGCATATGATACAGACAGTAGAATATTTGTTGCAGTTGTCACTAGTGCATATTTAATCGGTCAAATACAGAAATAAGGTAAAATCAAAATACAATTCCTTCAAAATTTTCCAACGTAAGCCACAGATAATTCTCAAAAGAGAATAGAAAAAGATATTGGTTTTGTTTCCTGAAATAAAAAAACATATCGGTTATTATATGTGTAAACAACAAAAATACAGCTAATAATGGGGAATCTCAACTGACAAGATAACTTAAGCACAAGAGAGCTTTCACCATGCAGGTATCACAAGCTCCTGGACTTGGATAAAATGCCACCACAAAGTTGCTGGCTTCTAAAAGTATAAGCATTTTGAACCAGCGATTTATAGTATAAGGAAAAAAGCATGGAGACTGGTAATTAGTGGATAGATAACTTAGACAAAATGCTGCAGGAAAGTTTAGCATGAAGAAAAGGAGAGACTATGCTAAAAACGAATCTGTTACCAGGGCATTGTCAAAAATTGGGGTTACACTACCCTCTGCTCCATCCACAACTCTAACAGCAGCAGCTTCTGAAGGATCAGCAGCCCCACCAGCATCACCATCTGATTTCGGCTTACAATTTGCTCTTTCTACAGCTTCAGCCTTCATTCACCATGCAAAAATATGTATTAGAAACAGAACATGTAAAAAATCCTTCTCTTTGTCATCGCTGAGAGAATCTTCGAACTTTGATATCATTTTACCTGGCAAAAAGTGGTAATTAGTTCTGGTCTTAAGATACAAAATCGGGATCCAGGTCCAGTATAATTTGCGTCACGAGGAGTCACTCTCATCAAGTCTAAAAGATAATGCCTGTTCTCCCCCACCCCCAAAATATAAGTAAATAAATAAATAAAACAAGAACCACTAAAGTGGTAAGCCAAAACAGTATTAAAAAGTAGAACTATAGAGAAATCATGCACTCAATAAAAGCTGTCATATCATACAATTCCCTGAGAAAGGAATACAAAGTAGAGATCAACCCAAGATAATTACAACTTTACAACTTTACAACTTTCAGGTCCAAAATTTAGTATGTACAGATGTAATTCCTTCAACTTTCTCAGGTCCCCCTTTTTTTTTTTTTGCATAGGGAAGGAAGGTTACCGGTCATCACTACCGACAATGCCCTTGCATTCAACTGGAGCAGCCAATTTAAAAATATTTCCAGATCCATCATGAACTGTGTGTTCCTTTATATGAAGGCGTTTGGCAGCCTCCAGCACCTACATAAGCCAAATGAATTGAAGCTAGGGAAGAAAATCCATTTGATACAGAGAACTTAACAAAAATACTAAATTATAGAGAAAAAGTTGCATCAGAACTAAAAACATAAACCTTGCTAAAGCTGGCTTTGCAAGGGAAATGGTTGTGGTGTTATTTATTTGAGGAAAATAGATTATAGAGACAGATTGTTTGGATCCGTTGAGGTGACCTTGTGTGGGACAACAGTGGGGTCACTTGGCTTAGAAGAGCCCATGGAACAAGTTTATGGAGCAAAATCTTGATGCAGAGAAAATCTGATGAGGAAGGCTGGCAGGGGCAATAAAATCAGATTTTGGAAGGATATTTGGATGGATAATATGTGTTTAATGAGGAGATTTCCCAGAATTTTTTCCATTCCTCAGACAAAAAATATGCTGATTCAAGATGCTTACAAGATTAATAATGGTTGTGTTGAATGACTGATCAATGTCTCGAGAAATTTGCAGGACTGGGAACTCAGCGAGTTTGAAAATTTGCTACTTTTATTGGCTGCTCAACAGATATCTGCTGGGGAGGACAAGGTGTTATGGAAGCTGGATTAAAGTAGTGTTTTCTCAGTCAAATCTTATTATAGCACTTACCAGCCAAAAACAATGTGATAAGTTTTGATTTTCCCACTAGGCAGATCTGGAAGGCGAAAATTCCCACTAGAGTTGCTTTTTTTGCATGGAAAGCAAGTAGAGAATGTATCTTGACAATTGACAAACTTAAAACTAGGGGGTTGGCCGTTCCAAACCGATGTCATTTGTGTATGGCTGATGAGGAAAGCTGTGTGCATGTTCTGCTGCAGTGTCCTATGGCTTCTGGTTGTGGAATGCTATATTTGATATGATTGGTGTTAACTAGGTGATGGCTGGATCTATTAGGGAGGATGTGTGGGCTTGGGAAGGGATGCATATAGAGAGGAAGTTGAAAAATCTAATTCCTTTATCTTTGTTTTGGATTCTATGGGAGGAGAGAAATTCTAGAGCTTTTGAGGGTAATGCTAATAATTTGTATAATTTGAGAGATAGGTGGTTGCAATATTTTGAGTTTTTATTGTTGGGGCATGACATGATTAGTAATGTAGATTTTGAGCATGTCATTGACTCGCTAACAATATTGTAAAACTTTTGTATATAGACAGTACCCCCGTTTGTTCGGTACCATGTTTATAGAATTTCACACTTTTTATTTCAAAAAAAATAAAATAAAATAAACCTTGCTAAAGCTCCAAACATAATGGTACGATATAGACTGTTAAACCTCATAGCAAGAGAAGTATTCAAACTCCTCACCTTAGAATGGAACTCTTCATTCCAGCATATTTTTTTACCATTGTCAACAGAACCGTACAAAAGGGAATCTGATTTGTCTCCTTGAAGAATTCCAGGCAATACACTCTGCATGAGGAAAGACAGAACAAAAGACGGCAGGTTACAGCTAAGTTTTACTAATCAAAAGATGGACATAAATGTTAAATGCAGGGTGATTATGATTTCAGAACAAACCTGTGCCACCACCCTATGACCTCTGTAATCAATTATGGCCATAGCCAGATTATACAGTCCAGGGACATCAACTTCCTGGAATGCCTTGGTGCCTTTCAAGTCATTATTTGCAGAGGCATAAGTAGCCTGCTCGCTTTCAGCTAACTGAGTCTCAGTAGGCACTTGAGACAGGTCTACATCACCATTTGGTTCTACTACAGTTATTCCATCACATACTGCTGCATTTGAAGTTCCAGATTCTCCACGCAGTAAGTTACCAGCCACCCTTTCATATGTATTTGTATTATCAGCACTTGAATCACCATCAGATGCACATTTCCTGGAGAGCTGTTCAAGATCCGCATCGACAGCAAAACTGAAGAATATGTTGTTGTGAACATACCTAAAATCAATGCAAAATGACATCACATTGAGAATAAAAAATGAAAAATAATATCAAAATCAAGACTTTCTTAAGATGCGTAAAGTACACCTATGTAGTGGCACATAATCAACCATTTGTTCTCTGAAAAAGATCCAACCTAGCTATTCCCAAGTGCAGGAAGAAGAAGAGACAGATCATATGAACAATCAATGCCGAGTAAATATATAGTCCGATGCAGATCTAGTATAGACAAAGGGAAAGAAATCTATAGCCAAGCACACGGGGTTTCATTTTGTGTGAATGTGCATGTGAATGGATAGGTGGGTGTGAGGTTAATTTCACGAAGAACTACATGAATATTCCATGTACAACTATCAGGCTTAATAAGCTACAATAATGAAATACAACAAAGTAGTTTCAAAATGTCTAGTTTCTTTTTGGGTGACTAACATGTGAAAGCACTCCGGATCAGTTGGATTGATGGGTGGTATACATCTACCAATGACTCCGCTAGCTCCACCAATTGCTGCTTCAACAAAGTCAGAAGTCACTTTGTAAAGAGCTCTATCCCGCAACATCCTGCAAAAAGAAAAATCATTTCCATTAGAAGTAGATACATTGAAAACCAGGTAAGAATAATAATAAATGGCAGATAGGAATGTAAAAAGATGGGAAGTTGAAGCTCTACATATACAAACTGTTCACCTCTCCTGAGGATTTGTGTGGGGAAATTCCCTACAAGATTGCAATTCCTCATTCCAATCTCTTTGCATACCAAGCAGCTCGCTGCCATACGAAAGTATTAGTGCATCCTCTGCTCTGCCTGTATCACGCTTGTGATCTGAACCAGAATTCAACAGAATCCATTTCAATGGGAGGAAACATAAACAAGATTTTAGCTCGATTTAATGCCAACAAAATGAAGATTAACACCATAGATATCAACTTCCGAGGATATTGCCACTGAGCAAAGGCCTATCTAGCCCCAAATCTCATTGTTTATTATTTTTATCAATCAAGCAGAATCTCATTGTTTATTATTTTTATCAATCAAGCAGAATCTCATTGTTTATTATTTTTATCAATCAAGCAGATATCTTGATTCATCGGTGCATTTTCGTTGCTGGTTTTATATATAATATTTTAGAATGAGGCAAGCAGAACAATTGAAAAGAACAGCACCACAAATTAATAGTTGGAACAAAAGGAAACTTATCAAAAGGCTATAATATCACTCTCCAGGACATGCATGCTTTGGATTAATGATGATAGAGGCTTCCTTACTTGCTTCATTTGGATGATTTAAGGACACATTATCGTAAGTAGGGAGAAAACCCATGATTGTCAAAACCAAAGAAACCCTTCCAAAACCGTCCTGGTTTTTAACTGAAACCAAACTAAATTGAGTTGGTCAGTTCAGGTTTTTTTGTTTGCTATGACAAGAGTGGTCTGGGTTCAAGTTTGGCAGCGAAGACCTGCCCAAACTTAACCTGGTACTATATATTCTTTTAATTTTTAATTTAAAAAAGAAAAAATAAAATACCTAAAACAATATCTTACCCACCCATTTTAAGTTTTTAACCTAACCCCAGCCATTGTGGTCCTCCTTCCACACCTCGACCTCGATGGGATGCAGCTGCTCAACTGTGTGAGTCTGCTGGAGCCTGGAGTCCTTCCACACTTCGACCTCAACAACAATTACTCAACTGTGTGATTGTGAGCCCACAATCTTGTGACACTCATTCAACACCCTAATCCTAGCCATGCCTGCCGCGCTCAAGTCCTCCTTTGCTCATCATCGACTGCTCGAGTCCCCCTCCTTGACTGATGGACTGCACCTCCACGCTGTCGCCATCTTCTTCAACCTCAAAGGTTCTTTTCTTCTTTTATTCTTACATTAGAATATTTGTAGTTTTATTCTCATAATGGAACTGAGCATAATGGTTTTAACTTAGGAAGCCACTCCAAATGCACACTAATCTTTTAGACCCACCCTAGATCCAAAACAATTTCAAGTTTGTGTTATATGACTGGGTCATAATCGGGTTTCACAAAACTCGCCCCTAACCTGACTTATTGCTATCCCTAGTTCTAAGGGCTTTTCATGGACAAAAAATCAAGGATTTTCAATAAACAAAGATAACTAACCATTACTGCTTCTTACTACCTTATGTTCTTATTTTCAAATAGTATAAAATAAGGGCATGTTAGAGTTGCTGAAGAGAAAAGAGTAAATTCCTAGTCCAACTTCAGACTCCAGTAGAACTAAAGTGCAAAACCTAAATAATACTAAGCCTACATAGTTTATAGATCAAATTGAGGAAAGAAATGACATATTCCCAAGAAATTTAGTCTTGCTTCCTAGGAATTATACAGCTAGAGGCTTTATTATAGCAACAGAATAGAATGCCAAATACGTTCTAGATGAATGTCTTTTTGGATTGTGTAAAAAGAAAGGAATGATAGAGTTTTTGAGGGTATCGAAACGGACTTTGTAAACATCAATGATAGATGGTTAAAAACTTTTGGTTTCATTTTACTTGGTCATGACATATTACATTGGGAAGATTTGGGGTGTGTCATAGACCACCTAATTGATATGTAATTTCTATGTAATTGGGTAGTACTCCCTTACTACCTTTGTGAATAATAATACTTTCATCTTTTATTTCCAAAAAAATGTTCTAGATGAATGTCTGCCTTTGCTATTTTTGTCTTGTCGTCCATTTCATTTGTTCTTCAATTTTTTTCTTCTTTGAAAGAAAAGTATAACTATATATTCACGGGCAACAAGGGGATGCAACCTAAAGCAAATTTAAAAGTAATCGAAATATCAATCAGGTGCCCAAAATCATCCACAGTGTAAAGAGAATGACCTAT
>NW_019013801.1:0-12055 GCF_000150535.2 Carica papaya | reverse complement strand
TTGTAAGGGTGAGGTTGGTGAGGTTAGTAGGGCTTCATCATTAGCCAGAGGCTCCAACCAGAGCTGAAGTGAGAAGACAAATCATGATACTGCTCAAAATCATTATGGCAATGCTAAAGTACTAATCCTGAACACCATCAAATGCTTGGGGTAGTTACAGGAATGCAAGGCTTTAGGGAGGTATGTTTTCTCATTTGGCAGAAAACCACGTGTAAGGGGGTCTGGTTCCAGCCTTAGCTGAAGAATACAGATTCATTCGGTATTTTGTAACAGTAAAAAATGAGATTACCTTGCTTAGAATGCCTCGCCAACTTGTGTTCTTAAATTGTTTATACAGCCCTTGGGAGATGATTGCAAATTTGTCCTGTCTTATTTTCTTCAACTCCTATAATTGTAACGACATAAAAAGCAGTGATTTGCTATACGCTACCTGTAATGTTATTGTGCTCATTTCTCGGATTGTTGCATTTGTAAACTGAAAGAAGCAACGGGAGAAGTGACGATGTAGACATGCTCTTATCGCCTGGTGCAGCAGAAAAGGGAACTCTGATTGATATAAATTCTAGTTGCCAATCAAAACAGGCCATCTTCCTCGAAACAACACCAGAGTTGTTGGTAGCTCCCATGAATTTGAAGATGAAGCAAGCAATGCCCAGCAGCAAAGGTGGCCATACAACTTTGAGATTCCAAAACTGGAGGTTTCGCAAGCAGCGACCGTTAATAATTGAAGAGGTTCTGGATTTAGTGCAATTAGGGAAGGGATGTTGTAGTAAGTGCAATAATGCTTGTTGTTTACGTTGTAAGATTGAATTTTGTTTTCTCTGTCATCACTAAGGAAGATGATTGGGTTCGATCTTCGTCATCCCGCCTTTGCTGTTGTCTGTTGTCTTACGACAAGCAATGGAAGTATTAACTATTTTAACCAAGGGATAACTAATTTATCCTTCCAAATCATGGGTGTTTTAAGGTTATATTTCGAAACCAATGAAGAATTATGCGTGATTCATAATTGGATTAATTTTGAGTTCAACCATAAAATGATAGAAAAAAAGTGACATTATATAGAATTTATGTTCTAAATTTTGTTAGAATTGATAAAATTTTAGTGTTTTTTAAGTTTTAGTCTCCTTCAAAATAATTTAGAAATACTTTAAAATTTAGATAATATTATTTTCTTTCTATTTTATTTGTTAGATGATTTTTTACTATTACTATTATTACTACTTTTTATTTGTTTTTAATATAAAATATAAAGTCACATATATATATATATATATATTTATCCGAATTAAAAAAAAATCAAAATCAAAATAGAATTTAGAAAGGAGTTCAGTCAATTAAAGAACTTGATTCAAACTTCAAATTCGTGAACATGCCCTTTATATTTCATGTACGTTAATATATGTAATATTATAAATACAATAATCTTTAAAATCTTGTATAAATACTATAATATGTAAATTAACATATTATATATTTGTTCAAGCTTATCAAACTTGATTTCGACCACTTTGAGCTCGAATTGAATCTGTAATTTTGAGTTTCTAATTTCTCCTCAGTTATTCTTCTATTTATTATTATTTTTTTACGTAAGTTAAATTTCTTATACTTAATATTTTTCTTTATCCTTTAAACATTTAATCAAAATAGAGGGCCAAAACCTTTAATTTTTTTTTTCAATAATTAGTTTCCATCTCTTTTTTTTTTTTTAAATATTGCTTCACGTTCAACATATTAATATCTTGTAATAATAAGATTTTTATTTTTATTTTTATTTTTTTTATTATAATTTTATATGCGAACGAAATAATAAACATCAGTAGAATAATATCATCAACATTTTTTATTTAAAAATTTAATTTTTTACTTTCGTTCTCGTTACTCCCCCTTTCCCTCCCTTTTTTTTTATTTAAAAATATAACCTAATATGAGAATTAACATCTTAGAATAAAGAATTATCACGGCTTGGAATGACTTTATGTTACTTCTCAAGCCATGCTTATTCCATCTAATCTTTTATTTTGTTTAATTTTATCTACCATTTGTTTCATAGAAAATGTTGGTCAAAGTTGATTGATTGGTTCTTATGATACTTAAAAATTATAAATTATGCTTTTTCTTAGGTTATGAGATATTTATACATCTATTAGAGTTTATATGCTTTGGATGTTATGGAATCAAGTTATAATTAAAAGACTTACTCTTAAAAAAAAAAAAAACATAATTCATTATTTTATAATATTTTATGTTTTATTCGATGAAGTTAATATTATTTTTTTTGTGATATAGTTTTATAAAAGAATTAAATTTTTATTAACTGAATATGAAAAATAAATCACCCTTCTAATAATTAAAGTTTCATCGCTGTTATCGTCTATAATAATTTCGCATTAACCATGCATGCAAATTATCAGAGGTTATTGTCTTCTTCTTTAATACGAATCATCTATAAAATTGTTTAACGAACTAACATTACAATTTTTAGTTTTTTCAGTTGTAACGTTTAAATAAATTTTTAATATAATTAAATTATTTAATCTGTAATTTAAGCAAACGGATAATTTATAATTTTTTTCTTCCATATTTTTTTGATATATTTATGGCCATAGAAAATTAAAACCTTGAAGAAAGTAAAAGAAGTATATGAAAATTAAAATATGTATAGTCAAAACAATATTTATTTTGAAAATGCCAAAAGAATTCTTTTTTCTAGAATCTAAGTTACCTTTAAAAATAACTTATTATGGAAGTAAGTTATATACCAATTTTTAGAATGTATAAAATTTATATATATATATATATATGTTATTATATAAGAAAATAAAAAACTGAATGGTTATGTTATTGATTAAAAATCTTTTAGAAATTAATTGAAAAATAATTTTTTGAAAAATCTTGAAACTATTAAAATTTAAAAAATATTAAACATCTTAGCAAAATAGATGTATAATTTTCTAAAATATTTTATATGTTTTTTTTTTTTAATTTAAAGAAAAGGAAAGAATTCGATTCAAAAGACTTACCCTGAAAATTACTGGAAGCAACACTCAATCTGAACCGTCAAATTTCATCGTCGACAATCGAACGGTTCACCAAACAAGAAAAGAGCAGGCCGGGTCCCTTTTTAGTCAACTCCGGCGGACTAAAATCTATTAAGTCTCTGTATTGTATTTTGTAAGAAATTCAGAACAAAAAAAAAAAAAAGCTGACTCTATATTTTTTCCCAAGAAAATTATACAAAATAATAAGAGAGCAAGCTTTGAGTTTGACGCTTTACTTGCAACCCGGCTTCCTTGCTTATCTGTTATTCTCTTCCGAATATCACCTGCTCTATTCAAATCTGGTACACACTTCTTTTCTTTTTTTGCTTTCTTTTATCTTCATTTATCTTTCGATTCTTCTGATCTTCTTTTTTTAGGGCTTCGTGTTCTATGTGACTCGTGAGATTTTCTTGCTTGAATTTGCTTTGACTCATAAGTGAGGATAACTTCTCAGAGTTTTCGTCGTTGAATTGGATTCGATGGGTTTAAGTATTAGTAAAATGTTATATTAGCTTTGCATTCGGGTCTATTTTGGTAGATACGCTATTTTATGGTATTCTGATTTGTGGGTTTTCCTTGTAAGCTTGAGTTAGCTGTTGGGTACAATGAATTTTGACAATTCTGTCTTATGTAATTGGTGGGTCGTTTTGGTTGCGTGTTCTTATGGACGATTCTAGTTCTGTATTGTTTTCTCACCAAGATTGTTGCTGGAAATTAAATACACTAACACATTCTTGAAGACATTAGCTTTCAAGTTTTGCATTTTAAATTTTTTCTACGACAAAATAAGTTTAATTTCTTTATAAATATTCTTATGAGTCTGTGTATTCTGCTTAAAGATTCTCATTAACATAATTGCTTCTCTCATATTATCTATTAATAATTTGCGTTTTGCTTTATAAATTTAGTTAATAAATATGATTATGTATTGTAGTCACCTTAATGTATATCATTTTCTCATCTTTTGAGTGGTTAATCTTGTTTATCTTCTTAGAATTGCCATTAAGTAATCATGCTTTCACTGATCTAGGTAAGCATATAGCAAGGACTCAAATTGGTTTTGATATTGGATTGGTGGCAGCTTGGTTGTTAATCAGAACAGCAAACACTTCACTTATTTTCTCGTGTCAAGTGTTTAGTTGGCATGACACATTGAAAGTATCAGACAGGGGAATTTGGGAAAGTGGAGCCGAGGTTGGAAACTTGTGTATCTTTGACCTATGCTTTGGTGCCTTCAAATTTGGTTGGTGGACTTAGATGGATGTTTCCTTTCTGGGACCAAATAGCGCCCAAGGTGACCTTTACCCCTTGCTAATGGAGCGAGCACAAAGCCCTCATGGTCACGAGCACATCATTGACATAACAAGAAACAACAATCCTTTACCAAGTTCATCTCATTATGAGCAGCATCCGGGGGTGGACTCACCTCAACATGAAGATAATGCAACAAGGAGCACAAGAACCTCCCCTCATCTACGTCCTTCATTGTCATCCAATAGACAAAATTCCAGAAATTCCACATTCACACGGAGAGGTGATGGGTATGTTCGTCGTCGTAGGAGTCCATTGAATTCTGGGCTTTGGATTTCAGTTGAGTTAGCTGTGACTTTGGGACAGATTATAGCCTCTATTGTGGTTCTATCACTCTCAAGAAATGAAAATCCACAAGCCCCTCTGTTTGCATGGGTTGTGGGTTATGCTTCTGGATGTGTTGCAACACTTCCGGTTTTATATTGGCGTTTTCGTAATCGCAACCAAAGAACAGAGCAAGAATCCTTACAGCAACGTGGAGGCTCTCCTCAAAGCAATGTTCCTGAATCTACATCTTACGCAGATGCCTCAGGTTCTCAAAATCGAGATGAGGAAAGTCGTCATGCTGCAATAACACGAAGAAACAGTCAAATTAGAGGAACCTTAATTACACGGTAGCAATTTGTTTGCTTTGCTTGTTAATATCTTATAATACTTTTCTTCTTTTCTCTTTTTTTTTTTTTATTTTTTTCTAATTTGCATCATTGTTTTTTTTCTCTTCAAGAGTATATTGCATCAATCCTCAAGAAAAGCAAATAATGCATCTTTGCAAAGCCAGAGCTCATGCTGGTGTTTAAATTTTCATTTTAATTCACAATCCTCTGAAGACACTTACTTTATTGCAACATTAATTTCAATTTTGTCAGTTCAACGTGTGTTAAATCTATATACATATATATTTTTTCTACAAGACATCTCAAATATAACTAACATTCCCATGGAGTAATGGTGGTAACTAGCAAGACTTCTGTCTACAGGGCTTTCAGGTTCGTATTAGTTTTTGCTAGTTGTCATACATGAAATTGAGTAACTTTTGAATAAGAGGAAAAAATGATCTTCATTTGAGAATTTGTTATGCGGAGGGTGTGTACTATTGTCCTCCACATCTTTGTAAACAATCAGCAAGATGAGTAAATAGCAGATAAATGCTTCAGTATCTACACATTGATGTCTTTACATGACATGGAAAAAGAGATTCTGTTTTTATACAATTTATAGATGATTCATTGATTAGAACAGCTGGTTAATTTCTGATTTGCAGACTCAATGGATTGGTGGACCATTTCAAGATGGCTCTTGATTGTTTCTTTGCGGTGTGGTTTGTTGTGGGCAATGTGTGGATTTTTGGAGGTCACTCTTCTCCCTCAGATGCTCCTAAACTGTACAGGTACGATTAAACAGTACTTGGGGTTTAATTCTTGTATTTCTACTTGTAGGCTCAACTGTCTTTGATGTCCTTGTAGGTTATGTATAGTGTTCCTTACTTTTAGCTGCATTGGGTATGCCATGCCATTTATACTCTGCACTACAATCTGCTGCTGCTTGCCTTGCATAATTTCTGTCCTGGGTTTTCGGGAGGATTTTTCTCAAACTAGAGGAGCCAGCATTGAATGCATTAATGCTCTGCCAATATACAAGTTCAGGTCAAAGAAAAATGGTAATATCGGTGATCAAGACAATTCAAGAGAATGTGAAGGTGGGATCCTGGGTGCAGGGACTGAAAAGGAACGATTGATTTCAGGAGAGGATGCTGTAAGTTTATACAGAATTCTGATTTCTATTTTATGGTAGGAACCAATTAGCTGGAATTTGATTTTAACTAGGTAGCAAAATCAAACTGGGTGGACAGTAAAAAAAATTCTCACACATAAAACTGGAAACTCCAGGTAGCGATGGCTGAATTTATCCTGTTTTATAATTCGTAAAACTCACGTCAGGAAGCACTAATCATTATGACTTTTGACAAATGACATGGTTTTAGATAATACCTGAAGTTCATGATTTACTGATTGATGCATCCAGACCGTTTTCATCAGTCACCCATATATAGTTTTTGTTTATCTAGTTACATTATTCTGTTTCAAGGTGAAGTGACACTAGGTTCCAAAGTTTTATTCGTGGGAATTGTTTGAAGTAATAAACTGTAATGGTTTCAGGTTTGCTGCATCTGTCTGGCCAAATACGAAGACAATGATGAACTAAGGGAGCTACCCTGCTCCCATGTCTTCCATGTGGAGTGTGTGGATAAATGGTTAAAAATCAACGCATCATGCCCGCTCTGTAAAAGTGAGGTCGGTGAGAGTGGTAACGTGACATCAGTAGGCAGAGATACCAGCCAGAACTGAAGCAATGGGAGATTGCCGAAGATCATGTTTGTATGCTCAGCCTGGGAAGCAATTGAACCTTGGGTAGGAGAATGCATAATCCTTGGTAAGTTAACAGATTCTCCAGAAGCAGAAAAGACTAACTCGGGAAGGTGGTTCTCTTGATGTATGCTGCAGCTCATACCCATCCATAACTTGTGGGGTGTAAAAGCAAGAGTATAGTTCCCAACCAGCTTTTTGGTTGAATTGTTTAATACAGCCTGTACCGGGAGAGAGAAATGGAGATCTGCCGCATGTTTATGGAAACTGTATAATAACTATATATATAAGGAAGGCAGTGCATTGTATTGAGATACACACATTACATTGGATGTGGATAGCTCATGTTCTTTTGCAGTTGTAAATTGAAAGCTACCACAATGAGTAAATAAGATTGGAAATGCTTGGTCTCTAACGTGAAGGAAATGAAGCCCTAGTAAATACTTCATCTCTCTCAAATTTCAGTAGGGCATCCATAGCCCAAACAAGTTACTGGAATTTGATTGCTGAACAAATGCTGGATTATAGGTAATTGTGGTCAAATTGATTACACCTCAACCTACAAAATCTGCACAAACATGGTGTGGAATCGAAACTTTTCCGCATATTCCATAAGTTAGAACTGACATTACGCATATTTGTGGCTGAACAGGACCAATTGGGTTAGCCTCCAGGAACTGGAAATTGTCTTGGGGCACCCTCCCATGTTGCTGCAACTACCATGTTAAAAACACCTAGTAACATCATGATCTTAAACATCGCTGAATTATATTACTCAGTTTACGGAATGAAGAAAATTGAAGAATATTACTCACTTCAGGAGTCAGTTTTAAACATCCAAAAGCAGAAAACTAAGAATAAAATTCAAACATGGCTGCAACAACCATCAACCCCTATGCATTCGATTCACTTGCAAAATTTTCCACAAATATGAGTGTTTATACAAGGTAAAATGCCTAATTAAATTAATCAAGTACAACATGCTCCAAAGATCAACTCTACCAGGTATTGTTTTTGCTGACGGGATGTACGACCAGGACTTTGAAAAAAAAAAAAAAATCTCTTGTGCTCCCCCAACCTATTAAATAATCTCAGATTTTTCGGGCAAGCCCAAGGCACTAACCTTTCTCAGATCTCATCCAATGATGAGCAAATGGAAAATTATCGACCCTTCGACATAAGAAATGAAATTATACACATTTGCAAAGGAATGCATTTCACAACAGGAGAACAGGTGAAAAATGAGAATCTATGGGTCAACTGACTTTGTGCAAAACCTCAGCATGATCCTCCGAAGAAACCCACTCTCCTCAAGGCTGTGTATATTTTGAGCCATGACTTCCTTAAGTTATGCGTCACACTCCATTATCTTCAACCTCATGTCAGCTCATAACGATGTTTTTAATATTCAGATGGTCAGGTCCTTGAATCCCTCAAGTTTCCCATTTGATACAAGAGAGGTAGCATTTGGACCAACTTCACGATGACTTGGACTCCCATTCTCAGTCTTCTTGCAAGTTTGATTGTAGATCGAGTTCGGCATTGCAGAGCTGCATTTGCCCTCAAAGTAGGTTGAATATGGGAAGTACTCAGCACAACGTACTTTCCATCCTGCAATTTTAAAAATAGGTATCAAACTTCATTATGACAGAAAGTTCATTTTTGGTTACATCCAGTTAATTTAAGATCAACTTAAAAAATAGGTATCAAACTTCATTAGAGAAGAATTTACAACCAAAATGTTACAAGAGATGATTCTTTTCCTACTGTTCTTTCCTCAGAAAAACCTAATATTTTCAGCTTGTTTAGCCCAATTTTCATTCCATTTCTAGTTCATTCGTGCACTTAATTTTTAGATTAGTACTTCATGTTAAAACCATCAATTTCAATTCCAATTCTAGTTCATTCTTGCACTTAATTTTTAGATTAGTCCTTAATTCATGTTAAAACTGTCTTGTCCCCCTCCCTAAATTCCCAGAGAAAAAAATTCCCAGTTCCTGTTTTAGAAAGAATTAGCAAGGAAATTAGTCAGAATTAATCCAAACAGGACCTCACAAGCTCAGGAAGTACCAAACCCAGCGAAGGAAAACGAGCTCGTACAAGTAAAGCATGAATGAAATAATCCAAACATGTTAAGAATATACTTATCAATCAATTCCAAACTGATCTTTTTGAAAACATTATAAAACCAGTTCACGCAACGAATCTCAAATCTCCAAAATTGGTAAAGGATGGAAGAATGACCATATCAACTGCTCAAACATGAAGTTCATGTCAAATTGTCAGTAACTTCACTTTCACAAAGATGAAAATTCTTTGCTCATCATACATATCATAAACTCATGGAAGCTGGTAATGTTATGCTGAACAGTGACACAAAACAATCCATGAAAATTTATAGTACTTACTAAATGCTGCATCAGGATCAACAAGAACTGTTCCGAGGAGTTGGTGTGCTGCAATACACTCTTTGAGTTTCCAGGAACTGACAGATCCCAAGGCTCCATTTCTACATGTAACCAATCAACTCATATAATTATATGTTAGATACATTTATTAAAAACAAACAAAAAAGGTGTACTTAAATATTCTGAGAAGCATTACATTGGCACTACATTGTTGGTTGAGTCTTCAATTAACTTAACAGCCTCAGCTTTCTTACTAGGATCTAAAACGCACATCATTTCTGCAACTGCAGCTCTATGCATCAAAGAAACTGCAGGTTGGAAAAGTAGAAACAATCATCACTATGTATCGTATGTCAATAAATAACAAAGGAAATCAAAAGTAGATACAGACCCCCATGTTTATCAAGAAAGGACTTGTTTGTCTCCATCAGCGATCTACCATACAATTGACTATATCAAGAAACAGCAGAAGAATTAAGCATAACATAAATCTGTGCATCATACAACAACAAACACACAGAAAAAGTTCCATTAAAGATAAAATGATAATAAATGGAGAAAAGGACATCTCCAGACCTGATTGTCGGGCCCTCCGCTTCTAGAACACTCCAAACAAGTTTCTCAGCATATGTTATAGGAGAACTCATTGAGCCTATTTTATGGAAGAATTTAATCTGGAAGATTAAATCCAAATCAGCATGTTTGAAATCGGGCCACTACTAACAAATAGTATATAGTAAATCGATCATACTCATCAAAATCTATATCAGATTAAAGGCTCTTTGTTACATTAAGTCAAATCAGAATGTTTGAAATAAAAATGATCACTCGCAAAAAAAAAGAAAAACCAACCACTTCATCTCACAACCAAAAAGAAATTGGATTCACCACTAGCATACTGAACATATATCAGTGTGCTCATAAATATCTCTCTACCTCCTCTCTCTCAAACACACATGACATGAACAAGCAAAATGCCAGTAGGCACTACATACCAAGCAGCGGTGTGAATCTGGGTTCTCAGCGTCCAATCTTACCAATTGCTTTACAGCCTATAAACAAGGGAAAGAGCAAGATAGAACATCAGGTAATTATAGTAAAAATTTAAAGGGTTAACATTAACCTACTTAATCACTGATGTGGTAGAAGGATTAAACAAATAACAAATGAAAGACTGTCCATTTCTCACACTTGAAAGCTGAGTATACCTGGAGAGCAAGTAGAATTTTTTGTTTCCTCATGTTTACTTCAAAAGAAAGCAAGTGTGTCTCCAAAGAATCAGGCGAGTTCTTCTGAAGCAGCCTCAAGTACTTTGATGCCTCTGACAGTGGATCTTCAACCTGAATAGATAATCATTCACAATAATCGAAAGAAAGTGATCCAGTTAAAGATGCACAAGTTATTGGAAGGTAGAGAGAACACTATACCAGCAAAAATAAATAAAGCAAATAAAGAAACAATAACCAGTCAAACAACCTGCAGTAACTTCTCTCCATGAGGATCTGGATCCGCAGTCTTAACATTACGTTTACCAGACTTGGAGACACCACCACTGCTTGATTCTTCATTTTTACTCTCTGCCTCCTAAATAAATGAAAAGCATCAGAAAATAAAACAATTTGAAACTGTCTATATATCACAGTATACCGCAAAATGCAGCCATACTTTCTTAGCTCGGGCTTCTGCCTTTCTCTGTCTTCTAATTTTCTTCTTCTGAGAAGGAGGTAGCTTTGACATTTCCTCATCTCCTTCAGCTGTTGATTTCGGAGAATCATACAACTTCAAATAGCATCTACATGTCAAAATCCAAGAAAATAATAATCATATAAATTAGTGAGCAAAGTTTTTTATTATTTACAATAGTGGCGTAAGGTCTAACATTTAGTCAAAGTCATTCTTGAAACATCCTAATCAAATTAGTTTGACTTAACCTTCAGGATGGAGTCTTATTTGCGACTACATAATACATTAACCCACCATGACACGTTGCACGTCTATACACAGAAAATGAAGTGGAAAACAAGAACTGGAAAAACCCCTATGTACAAACACCTAACAAAGTAGAAACTATGAGCAAGTTCATTAAACAAAAAGGCCTGTTACAAACCTGCATTAGGCACCATTTTCCATTTGGTTTAACTCTGATGGCATGCATTTAATAAGACTAAGTCACTAATAAGCCAAAAGATAACCTAAAAAGGCCAGAAATTTACCAAAAAACTAGAAAAAATTAATCAGCACATAGAAGGTTTAGAGAGTGTTTAGGATGTCTTAAAGAAATGTGTTCTTAGAATTACTTACAGCACTGGGTGCCTTAATTTTCCCAAAGCAGCCAGATACTTATTTGAAAAATGAGCAATTATAAGTAAAAGGGGAAAGAAAATAAATTAATTAGAGAAGAAACACATACCTACAAAAGTTATAAATAAGTTGCTCATTGTTTTTCACTTGAAATCACCTTTAAACACCTAACAAGCATGTGCTTATTTCGTTGCACGGTCAGATAAACACTTAAAATTACTAATAAGCACCACAATCTCAAATATCCTCTTACTAATCAGGAAGGGGGCTTTACATTGTGTGTGGATGGGATGTGTTAAAGGTTCATGCTAACTGTAAGTAGAATTCAAGAATATCTTTAGAAGGAGACAATTGCAATAACACACTAAGGGAATGTACAAAAGAAGAATTTGGCATAAGATCACCAAATACTTAGCCCTTGGAAGTGAGGGAACAATCCTTAAACAAAATATAAAGGATATGAAACCAAACACCACATCAGAACATACTAGAGTCCTACAATCAACATATTTATTCATTTTGGGCAAATAGGTAGTTATAAGCTTTAATTTACACAAGTAGGATATCCCCATAGAGGAAATATTCGAAGAGGATCAACCTTCACTCAACACCCTAATAAGGGAAAATATCT
>NW_019013799.1:4843-22034 GCF_000150535.2 Carica papaya | reverse complement strand
AAGCATGCCTAGAAACCAACAATCTAATCTTCCATAGGCGTTTCCCCATCACTACATTCCTTCAAAGGAGGCATTTTATCCTCCACATCACTCTCGTCATCTGTTTCAACACCATCACCACGCATCACCATTACCCTTTTATTTGGGCATTGGGATGCAATATGACCAAAACCCAAGCATCTAAAACACTTGATATCGCTATTCCTAAGAGTTTGGGAGTTAGAAATACCTTTATTTTTATTATCATTAGCATATTTTGGCTTAGTTTTGTCATCTCTTTTGAATTGGACAGCCTTGTTATCTCTCCTCCAATTCGGCCTCCAATTGGAATTTTAGGCCGAATAAGTGTTGGCTTGCGTTGTGTTCCCCTTCTGCTTTAATTGTCTTTCAATCTTTATAGCCATGTGCACAATATGATCAATCTCCACATAATGTTGAAGCTCTACAATGTTGGCTATGTCTTTGTTAAGGCCATTTAAGAACCTTGCCATAGTAGCTTCCCTATCCTCTTCAATATTAGCCCTTAAGCTATCTCCATCTCTTTGTAGTAGTCTTCTACACTCTTGTTCCCTTGTATAAGGCCTTGCAATTTTTGATGTACTTCCCTATAGTAGTGAGTAAGAACAAAGTACCTTCTCATGATAGCCTTCATTTCGGTCCAAGTGGAAATAGGTCTCTTTCCATTTCTCCTTTTACTTGTGATGAGTTGATCACCAACTAGCTATTGGCAACATGAATGAGAAACTAGAGAAACAACAACGTGAGTTAAATTCCATGAGAGGGGAAGCTTCCCAAACAAATCCAGGGGCAAGAAGACTTCCAACACCACCTTTTGATGAGGAACTAGAGGAAGAATTTGATGACCAAGCTACTTTGGTCAATGAAAGTCGAAATTATGGTAGGGGTCGAAACGATCTTGATAAAAACATTGGGAGCATCAAAATGAAAATCCCATTTTTTCTAGGCAAGAATGATCTAAATGCTTATCTTGAATGGGAGCGCAAGGTGGAGCTTTTTTTTTTTAGTGACACAATTATTCGGAGGAGAAAAAAATAAAGCTTGTGGCTGTGGAGTTTGGAGAGTATGCCATTGTGTGGTGGGATCAGCTCATCACAAGTAAAAGGAGAAATGGAGAGAGATCTATTTCCACTTGGGCCGAAATGAAGGCTATCATGAGAAGGCGCTTTGTTCCTACTCACCACTATAGGGACTTACATCAAAAATTGCAAGGCCTATAAACAAGGGAACAAGAGTGTAGAAGACTACTACAAAGAGATAGAGATAGCCATGATAAGGGCTAATATTGAAGAGGATAGGGAAGCTACTATGGCAAGGTTCTTAAATGGCCTTAACAAAGACATAGCCAACATTGTAGAGCTTCAACATTATGTAGAGATTGATGATATGGTGCGCATGGCTATAAAAATTGAAAAACAATTAAAGAGAAAGGGGAACACAAGCTAAGCCAACACTTACTCGGCCTAAAATTCCAATTGGAGACCGAATTAGAGGGGAGATAACAAGGCTGTCCAATTCAAAAGAGATACAAAACCAAGCCAAAAGATGCTAATGATAATAAAAACAAAGGTATTTCTAACTCCCAAACTCCTAGGAATAGAGATATCAAGTGTTTCAGATGCTTGGGTTTTGGTCATATTGCATCTCAATGCCCAAATAAAAGGGTAATGGTGATGCGTGGTGATGGTGTTGAAACGGATGATGCGAATGATGTGGAGGATGAAATGCCTCCTTTGGAGGATTGTAGTGATGGGGAAACGCCTATGGAAGGTAGATTGTTGGAATTACAATTGTAGTTATTGTATTGTAACTTATCATTGATTTCTTTGGCTATCAGTACCAAAGGAACTCTTCTTTGTGGACATCAAGAGTTGTAATCAAACACTCAAAATTGAGTTGAGAGCGTTTTGGCTTTCTTTTCACTTTATGGACAAGGTATTGATTTGGAATACAATTGTTATCACTTGTATTTCAATTTTGATTTCCTATTTCAATTGTTCTTGGTGTTTGTTTGGATTGGGTTCAAGAGATATCATTTATCTTTCTTGGGTTCTCTTTAACTTCTACCATTTGGGTGATTGAACAAATTTGATTTCTTTTTTACTTGTGGTATAAATTCCGTTCTAAACCGATTTCTTTTTTAAAGTTCAAGCAAGGGTCTTGGGGTTCCGCATCAAAAAGCATGGCTGGTTCAAGACTACACTCTTTTATCAATTCTAGTCAACAATAATGGCTTGACTTTGAAGTTGAAGGACATAAATAAATCTGATCATTTATGAACAAGATTGGAGTCTTCAAAAGCATTAAAACTCTTCATTGGATGATGAAAAATTAGCATGGAGTAAAGAGAAGTCAGCCTTGGAAAAATGAATTCAAAGAAGACTAGAATCCCGAGTCATTAATTAGTCTTGAATTCTATTTTTTTATTAGTTTCTATTTCCAAAGTTAATTTTAAGTAATTTACTTTTGAATTTCGTGCTTCCTATGACCTATAAATAGGGGTGCATTCTACTTGTAAAAAACAGATTGAAATTACGTACTTGTTAAGGGTTTTCCTTAATTTGCTAGTCTCTTTGAGCTAGTTTGGGTCTTGCAAGTTGCTTGCAAAACTTATTAGGTTTATCAACTAGGATTCTTCCTCCTAGTTGTGGCACCTTTGCCTTTTTTCTTTTTCTTCTGTGATTCAAAGGTGATAGGTTTAATATACCTATTATTGTTGGGTTCATTAGATTTATGGGTGGGTAACAGTAATTCAATTTTTCTACCTTTTTGTGATTCAAAGGTGGTAGGTTTGATATACCTACTGTTGTTGGGTTCAAATAGGTTGGGTTGGGTTGCTTAGACGATTTCCATAATTCTTTCTTTCGGTGTAATTCAAAGGTGTTGAGTTTGATATTGATATCGATCAAATGCACAAAAGATCAAATGTTGCTAATCAGGAAGCTCAAGTTTGTGAAGATGATAATTTGATCAACATTGCTGGTCCAATGACACGTTCAAGAAGAAAGAAAGTGCAAGAAGCTTTGAAGAATTTGATTAGCACAAGTCTTTCACTAGAATGCTCCAAAGCCCACAATGCAAAGTCTAGAATTGTGAATTTCATGACCATTTCAGATCATGGGCCAATAAGGGCTAATGGATCATATTGGGTTGATCAAGACAATCATTTTGGCCCTAATATGGCCTAAAATTAGTGCAAAAGCATGGCTGGTTCAAGACTACATTCTTTTATCAATTCTAGTCAACAATAATGGCTTGACTTTGAAGTTGAAGGACATCAATAAATCTGATCATTTATGAACAAGATTGGTGTCTTCAAAAGCATTAAAACTCTTCATTGGATGATGAAAAATCAACATGGAGTAAACAGAAGTCAGTCTTGGAGAATGAATTCAAAGAAGACTAGAATCCCAAGTCATTAATTACTCTTGAATTTTTCTTTATTAGTTTCTATTTCTAAAGTTAATTTTAAGTAATTTACTTTTGAATTTCATGCTCCCTATGACCTATAAATAGGGATGCACTCTACTTGTAAAAATCAGATTGAAATTACATACTTGTTAAGGGTTTTCCTTAATTTGTTAGTCTCTTTGAGCTAGTTTGGGTCTTGCAAGTTGCTTGCAAAACTTATTAGGTTTATCAACTAGGATTCTTCCTCCTAGTTGTGGCACCTTGGCCTTTCTTCTTTCTCTTCTGTGATTCAAAGGTGATAGGTTTAATATACCTATTATTGTTGGGTTCATTAGATTTAGGGGTGGGTAACAGTAATTCAATTTTTCTACCTTTTTGTGATTCAAAGGTGGTAGGTTTAATATACCTACTGTTGTTGGGTTCAAATAGGTTGGGTTGGGTTGCTTAGAAGATTTCCATAATTCTTTCTTTTAGTGTAATTCAAAGGTGTTGAGTTCGATATGCTCAATGTTGTTGAGTTCATTCAAGATTAAAGATTGGCTGAACCAGATCATCAAGGAACGATCTTAATCATCCGGTAACCGTTGCTATCATTTTTGGTATCAGAGCTAAGTTTTTCTTGATTCATTTGATCAAAAGTAGCCGTAAAAAAAATTGATTCATTTGATCTTTGGCAGTAATAACATCATTTTGTTTGAAGGTTTCATCATTGGAAAAATAAAGATCTACAAAAGTTTTCAACACCTTTGAATCGGTTGTTCCTTTCTTTCTTTCTTTTTTTTTTCATTCGTTCTTCTTGATTTTCCTTATTCACTTTGTCCTTTTATGTTGTAGTTGTTTTTAATTTAGTAAGTGATGTTTTAGCATTTGTAAGACTTGAACAAATCTTAAAGGCTTGAAACAAGGAAAAGAGTGGTAAGAAACGAGTGAATCTATCCCCCACTATATTAAGTAGAGAATTATATCTGAGGAATGACATTTTAGGAAGGGAAACAAGGGTGTGAGGATTTAAACTTTTCATTTCCTATGGATACAACAGAAATGGAGGCACCACAAGAAAGCTTTGAAGAAAAGGCTTAGAGACAACAATTGTTGAGACAATTCAATCAAACAATGGAGACGATGATGGAGCGCCTGGATCAACTCGAAGCAAATTTGCAAAGGAATGCAAGTAGGCATGAATATGATGAAGGGGTTCAATCCGAAATATCCCAAGGAAGTAGGAGGAGATGGAATAGAGGTAGAGTTGATGACAATCTCAAAAGCATCAAAATGACCATTCCTACATTTCAAGGCAGAAATGATCCCGAATCATACTTGGAGTGGGAAGCAAAGGTGGAAAAAGTCTTTTCAATCCACAACTACTCGGAAAAAAAAAAAGGTAAAACTTGCATCTCTTGAATTCTAAGGTTATGCACTAACTTGGTGGGATAAGTTGAACGATGCAAACAAGGCTGACCTTAATGTTTCTTTTGCCTAGTGTGTTTGTTTCTCTTTTGCAGGAATATGAAGACGTCTTTCCGGAGGAGATACCTAATGGATTGCCACCCATTGGAGGTATTGAACATCAAATCAATTTCATACCCAGTGCCTCAATTCCAAACAAACCAGTCTATAGAATTAATCCCGAGGAGACAAAGGACCTTCAAAGGCAAGTTGAGGAGTTGTTGGGTAAGGGATTTGTCAGAGAAAGCATGAGTCGTGTGCTGTTCCCGTTGTTAAAGAAACATGGTTCTTGGCGTATGTGTTGATTGTGTACGATTAACAACATTACGGTAAAGTATCGTCATCCTATTCCTAGGTTAGATGATATGATTGATGAATTATATATGGCTTTACTATTTTTAACAAAATTGATTTAAAAAGTGGTTATCATCAAATTTGAATAAAAGAGGGCGATGAATGGAAAACTACTTTCAAAACAAAATATGGATTATATGAATGGTTGGTTATGCCTTTCAGTTTAACTAATGCACCAAGTAATGAGACTTATTAATCATGTTTTGAAAGATTTCATTGGAAAATTTGTTGTTGTGTACTTTGATGATATCCTTGTGTATTCTAGAGATTTGAATGAACATGAAGAACATTTTGATGCAAACAAGGCTAAAAATACTCAAGATACTCAAAGAGCATCAAAAGGTGACTTGGAGCAAATTTCAAATGATGTAAACACAAATAGAGTTCCAAACCTAGAAAGTTTAAGCGGACTAGTAACAAGATCAAAGGCAAAGAAGCTTAAAGAGTTTCTGAAAGTTTTCACTTAAAAGCAAGTGGATCATAGGCTGACCAAGTGTGGAAAGTTCAAATATGAGCTTTTTGAATGGCCCAAATTCGTAACTTTAATTGGATTCAAGTGATTTGGGATAATTTGGGTTTATTTGAGTCATATTGGTAATGGGTGAATAAGCCTTGTGTATGGGCTATATTAGTTGAGTTATTTTAAGTATTTTGGATTGTTTATTTTAGTTTGAGTTTATTAAGCCCATATAGTCAAGTGTAATTCATTTTGAGCTTAAGTCTTGTTAAGACAAGAACCCATAACTATATGGTGCCACAAATAATTAGTGGTGTTGGTTAAGAAGATTGGAGTTACAAGCAGTTACATAACAATTACATGCCTATAATTAGCTTAGTTATTGTTGGAGTTATAATAGTAATTATTCCATAATCAGCCAAGTTATTGTGAGAGTTACAATTGTAGTTATTGTATTGTAACTTATCATAGATTTCTTTGACTATAAAAACCAAAGGAACTCTTCTTTGTGGTCATCAAGAGTTGTAATAAAATAATTCAAAATTGAGTTGAGAGTGTTTTGGCTTTCTTTTCACTTTATGCACAAAGTGTTGATTTGTAATATAATTGTTATGACTTGTATTTCAATTTTGATTTCCTATTTCAATTGTTCATGGTACTTGTTTAGATTGGGTTCAAGGGATATCATTTATCTTTCTTGGGTTCTATTTAACTTCTACCATTTGGGTGATTGATTAAATTTAATTTATTTTTACTTGTGATCTAAATTATGTTCTAGACCGATTGAAGAGTTCTAAGGTTCAAGTAAGGGTCTTGCAGTTCCGCATCATTTGGTATCAGAGCATTAGTTCACCAAGTAAAAATGTCTATCCTTATTGTATTGTCTTTATTTTCATTATTTCTTGCAAAAAAAAAGACAAATTTACATTCAGCAAAAAAAAAAAAATCAGATTAGCCTATTTTGCTTAATTGTGCAAAACACACTTAAACCAATTTTATCTTGTGTAATTGAAATACCTGTTATTATTTTCCTTTTATTTATCTCATATAATATTCAAATACATTTAAAATTTAAAAGGGAAACTCGTTTCAAGGCTGTTTGTTTGGTTGAGATTGTGTGTAATTTTTGGGGTTGTTTGGAAACAACTCACCTCAATTGAGTTTGTTTTCATCCAAAACAGTTTGTTTCACTTAATTTGAGTGTTTTGGGTGACAATTTGTGGTTCTATTAAAGAATTACAAGTTTCGTGCATTAAATTCCAGATTCACCATTTTTTTTCTTGCATCTTTTAGTTTTCATTTAATATTTTTGCCCATTTGCTTCTTACTACATCTTAAGGTAATAATATTGATTAGTTGTTGCTTAATTGACATAAAAATCATCATACACTTATTTCTATATCAAGTGTGTGCTCTCCATTGTTTAGATTGTTCTAGTTTGCTTATAGAGTTGAATTCGTGTATCTTGTTTCTTCAAGAATTCTTCGTTATCTCTAATTAAAATTGAGTACATAGTGATAATTAATTGTTGTTTGAATTGATCTTTTGGCATAAAGTTATAAAAAATTTCTTGAGTGGTAAAAAGCAAGAGAGTGTGAGCTTAAAAGAGGGTAAAAGCCAAAACTGAGTGAAACACGAGTGCCCATACTATGAGAGTAAACACGTGAGGGAGTGATTTGTGAAGTTGCAATCTATTTTTTTTGTCATTAAAATTTTAGATTTGAAGATGGAGCCACAAGGGAGTGAAAGAACATCAAAAGATCAAGAATTCATCCTCAAAGCAATGCAACAACAATTTGAGAGGATTCAACTAGCTATTGGCAACATGAATGAGAAACTAGAGAAACAACGTGAGTTAAATTCCATAGGAGGGGAAGCTTCCCAAACCAATCAAAGGGCAAGAAGACTTCCAACACCACCTTTTGATGAGGAAGTGGAGGAAGAGTTTGATGACCAAGCTACTTTGGTCAATGAAGGTCGAAATTATGGTAGGGATCGAAACGATCTTGATAAAAACATTGGGAGCATCAAAATAAAAATCCCATCGTTTCTTGGCAAGAATGATCCGAATGCTTATCTTGAATGAGAACGCAAGGTGGAGCTTATTGTTGAGTGCCACAATTATTCGGAGGAGAAAAAGATAAAGCTTGCGGCCGTGGAGTTTGGAGAGTATGCCATTGTGTGGTAATATCACTCCTTTTTGCATACAAGCGAACTTTTTTTTTTTTTTACACATTTGAATTCTGCCCCTTTTGTCAAACTCACTTTATTTTTCACTTCATTATTTTTTCCACTCTTTTCTTTTAAAAGCTCACTCTTGGATATCTCACATTCGCTCACTCTTTTTTCCCTTCACTCTTTGTTTTCTCTCTCACTTTGTATTCTTCTAAGCTCACCCTCATAAACTTCTTTTGGTGAAAGTGGTACAAGAGTAATTTTCTTTCCGTCTTTCTCAAAAGTGTAGTGATTTGTGAAACCGTTATGTTCCTTCGATCAAATTGCCAAGGGCATCCCAACAAAAGATGACCAGCATGCATAGGCACTACATCGAATAGCAATTCATCCTTATACTTGCCTATTTTTAATGCCACAAGTGCTTTGTCTCCCTTCTATCCCCGTAATCATTGAGCCACTTCAATTTGTACGGATGTGGATGTTTTGTAGTAGACAGCTCCAACTTCTCTACAAGAGTAGTACTAGCAACATTTGTCACACTACCACCATCAATTATCACATCACGTACGCGATCCTTCACCAAAACATCTAGTATGAAACAAGTTCTCTTTGATTGCATTCATCTTGTATTTGTATATTCAAAGCTCCTCTTGCTACAAGAACCCTTCCACTTTCTGCCATGGTAAATTCTTCATCTTCATCATCAATTGCATCTTCATAAGATGGTATTTCTCCTTCATTCTCTTCTTCAGTAGCCGAATAATATTCTCCATCTAACATAAACATAGTTCTTTGATTTGGACAGTCCCGCTTGTAATGACCTACACCTTGACACTTGAAACATTTAATATTTATTGCGTTCATAGTAGAGTCAAGCTTACTCTTATCATTGCCATAACCGGATGCTTTAAGAACCTCTTTCGATTCTGCCTTAGGCTTGGATGACAAGCCTTATCACTTTTCCTCCAATTTGATTTGAATATTGAAGTGTTGGAAGAAAAATGACTTGCATTCCTGTTTTCTCTTCAATTGCTTCTCAACCTTCAAAGCAAGGTGAAGCAAATCTGCTACCTCCATATGAGGCTGCAATTCGACCACATTAGAAATCTCCTCATTCAAACATTTAAGAAATCTAGCTATTCTAGCCTCACTATCTTCCTCAACATTTGCTCTAATCATGACCACTTCCATTTCTTTCTAGTACTCCTCAACATTCTTGGAACCTTCTGTAAGATTTTGAAGTTGATTATACAACTCTCTATAGTAATAGCTTAGTACAAATCTTGTTCTCATGATGGACTTTAAATCTCTCAAATCTTCGATAGGCCTCTCTCTATGACTTCTCCGCTTCTTCTTTGTATCATCCCACCAAGTAATAGCATAATCATCAAAAACAGCAACAAGAAGTTGTAGTTTCTTGGATTCAGTGTAGTTATTGCAATCAAATACTACTTCAATCTTCTTTTCCGAATCCAAGTAAGTTTCAAGATCCATTCTTCCATGAAAGGATGGAATCTTCAATTTAACACCACCAAAGTTGCTATTATTGTCGTTTCTTGCTCTTGGTTGCACCTCCTCTTCTTCTTCATTATCACCACGTGATTCATCATCGTCGAAGTCATTACTCTCTTGAACTCTATTTGGAAATCTTCTACCATGCATGGCTGGATTAGGAGTATTTGGTGGCTGCCCCCTTGTAACCGAAACTTTCTAGCCTCTCCATTCGATCAATAATCTCACCATATCTTCCATCTATAGCTGTTATCAGTTCCGTTGAGGCTTGGAACCTATCTAACTCATTTTGTGGATATTTGCTTGTCCACTCATCTTGTATTAAGCTGCAAAAAGATGTTAGTAAAGCAAAAAAATAGTTCCTCACTTAACTCCCTCACGTGTTTCACTCAAATAATGGTATCACCCAATTTCACTTGTTTTTAAATTTTGGTTTTTCTCTAGATCAACTCACACTCAGCCTTTTACCACTCCAATTCTCTTGTTAACATTCGTTGTAGAGAATCAAAGCTTATACAAAAGTGTCGAATTACAATGAGGAATAGAATAAACCTAGTTGGAAGGAAATGAAAGATAATCTGAATGAAACTCAACCAAGGAAATGAAAGATAAACCCGAGTTCTTAAAAAGAAATACAACTTAAAAGAAATTTTAATCTAGGAAAGCAATCTTAGTTTTTGTTTTAACTCCTTTTTGAATCCTCTTTTTTTAGTTTCTTATTTTTTTTTTACTTTTCTTTTCACCTTCTTTCGATTTTTTTATGTTTTTTTTTTTATGTAATGCAACAGAAATAAACTAAAATTTGGATCTCATCAGATAAATAATTGGCTCACAAATTTCAGAACGAATTCTGACTTAAATATATTGGATCTAGTTGTCTTCATTTATTGTATTTAGAATTTTGCTTTTCTTATTAAATAGAAATATTTACTTGGGTAATATGAAGAGTTGTGACTCTTGGATGTCTTAAAACTTATAGGTAGTGTTCTCTTTTGTAAAGACAGACAAGTTGATATATGAATTTGCTTAATGCAAGGTTTCTTAAGAGAGTTTTTTCTCTTGTTATGATTCTTGTTTGAATCAGGGTTCCTATGAGCCAAGCTAATTACTTTGTGAGTAGTTTATTCGAAGATTCTTCAAGGGTTGACTTTGGGTTGCGGACTTATTCCAAAGTTCTCTTTCACGAATCGAATTGGATCAAGGACTTGGTAAATCTGATTTAGCTTTCCAAGGGGTTGCTTCCAAGTGTAAAGATATTGGTTCTCGGTTAATATACCCTTGGTTCGTATCAGTTTGGTATCAGAGTAAGCTTAGATACTAAATTAGGTTATATCCTTTGTGTTTCATCTCTTTACTTTTGTTTCATTGTTTCAAGTTTTTGTTTCAATTTCCATCCTCCATATCCATTTCTTATTGTTTAGCATCAAGCATATCAGTTTAGTGTCCTCTCATTGTTCCATTCATTTCAACTTTTTTTCTGTTGTTATTTTTAATCTTTTGTTGTTCTCCAACTCCTTGTGATCTGTTTGTCATCCAAAAAGTTAGTCCATTCAAGTTTATTTCTGTTGTGTTACATAAAAAAAAGAAACCAAAAAAATCAAAAGAAGGTGAAAAGGAAAGTGAAAGAAAAAGGAATATCAAGAGGCAAAAAAGAGAGATTAAAAAAAGAGGATTCAAATAGGAGTTAAAACAAAAATTCAGTTTGCTTTCCTAGACTAAAATTGCTTTTAAGTTGTATTTCTTTCTAAGAATTCGGAAACATCTTTCATTTCAATCTACCTTGGTTAAATTTCATTCAAATTATCTTTTATTTCCTTCCAACTTGGTTTATTCCATTCCTAATTGTAATTCAGCACATTTATATAAGCTCTGATTCTCGACAACGAACCTTAACTAGAGAATTGGATTTAGGGGCAGCAACCAAATGCTCTTAAATCCAGCCATGTGTGGTAGGAGATTTCCAAATAGAGTTCAAGAGAGTAATGACTTTGAAGATGATGAATCACGCGGTGATAATGAAGAAGAAGAGGAGGTGCAACGAAGAGCAAGAAAAAACAATAATAGCAATTTTGGTGGTGTTAAATTCAAGATTCCATCCTTTCATGGAAGAATCGATCCTGAAAAACTTACTTGGATTGGGAAAAGAAGATTAAACTAGTATTTGATTGCAATAACTACACTGAATCCAAGAAACTACAACTTGTCGTTGCTGTTTTTGAAGATTATGCTATTACTTGGTGGGATGCTACAAAGAAGAAGCGGAGAGGCTTATTGAAGAATGGAGAGATTTGAAGTGGAGTACTATAGAGAGTTGTACAATCGACTTCAAAATCTTACATAAGGTTCTAAGAGTGTTGAGGAGTACTACAAAGAAATGGAAGTGGCCATGATTAGAGCAAATGTCAAGGAAGATAGTGAGGCTAGAATGGCTAGATTTGTTAATGGTTTGAATAAGGAGATTTCTAATGTGGTTGAATTGCAGCCTTATATGGAGCTAGAATATTTGTTTCACCTTGCTTTGAAGGTTGAGAAGCAATTGAAGAGAAAAGGTAACAACTCATTTTTCTTCCAACACTTTAACATGCAAATAAAATTGGAGGAAATGTGATAAGGCTTCGTCATCCAAGCCTAAGGCAGAATTGAAAGAGGTTCTTAAAGCATCCGGTTCTAGCAAAGATAAGAGTAAGCTTGACTCCACTACTAACGCAAGAAAAATTAAATGTTTCTAGTGTCAAGGGTAGGTCATTACAAGCAGGACTGTCCAAATCAAAGAACTATGTTTATGCTTGATGGAAAGTATTATTTGGCCAATGAAGAAGAGAATCAAGGAGAAATACCATCCTATGAAGATGCAATTCATGATGAAGATGAAGAATTTACCATGACAGAAAGTGAAAGGGTTCTTGAATATACAAGTCCAACAAGACGAATGCGATAAAAAAGAGAACTTGTTTCATACTAGATGTCTTGTGAAGGATCACGTATGTGATGTGATAATTGATGGTGGCAGCATGACAAATGTTGCTAGTACCACTCTCGTAGAGAAGTTGGGACTGTCTAGTACAAAACATCTACATCCTTACAAATTGACGTGGCTCAATGATTGCGGGGATATAAGGGTGAGAAAGCAAGTTCTTGTGGCATTCAAAATAGGAAAGTATAAGGATGAATTGTTATTCGATGTAGTGCCTATGCATGCTGGTCATCTTTTGTTGGAACACCCTTGGCAATTTGATCGAAGGGTGATGCATAACAGTTTCACAAATCACTACACTTTTGAGAAAGACGGAAAGAAAATTACTCTTGTACCACTTTCACCAACAGAAGTTTATGAGGGCGAGCTTAGAAGAATACAAAGTGAGAGAAAACAAGAGTGAAGGAAAAAGTGCGAGCAAAAATGCGAGACATCCAAAAGTGAGCTTTTAAAAGAAAATAGTGGAAAAAATAATGAAGTGAAAAGTGAGTTTGACAAAGAAAGGGGCAGAATTCAAATGAGTGTAAAAAGAAACAAGTGAGCTCGTATACAAGAAGGAGTAATATTAAGGAAGCTTGGTTTTCAAGGAAAAGTATACTTTGCTTATGTACAAGGAACTTTATCTGAACACTAACGACCTTAATGTTTCTTTGCCTAGTGTGTTTGTTTATCTTTTGCATGAATATGAAGATGTCTTTCCGGAAGCGATAGCAAATGGATTGCCACCAATTAGAGGTATTGAGCATCAAATAAATTTCATACCCGGTGCCTCAATTCCAAACAAACTAGTCTATAGAAGTAATCCTGAGGAGACAAAGGAGCTTCAAAGGCAAGTTTAGGAGTTGTTGGACAAGAGATTTATTAGAGAAAGTATGAATCCATGTGCTGTTCTGGTATTGTTGGTGCCTAAGAAAGATGGTTCTTGGCGTATGTGTTGATTGCTGTGCGATTAACAACGTTACGGTAAAGTATCGTCATCCTATTCCTAGGTTAGATGATATGCTTGATGAATTATATGACTCTATTATTTTAAGCAAAATTGATTTGAAAAGTGGTTATCATCAAATTCGAATGAAAGGGGGCGATGAATAGAAAACTACTTTCAAAACAAAATATGGATTATATGAATGGTTGGTTATGCCTTTCGGTTTAACTAATGCATCAAGTACTTTCATGAAACTTATGAATCATGTTTTGAAAATTTTTATTGGAAAATTTGTTATTGTGTACTTGATGATATCCTTGTGTATTCAGAGATTTGAATGAACATGAAGAACATTTGAGGAGTGTTTTAGTTACCTTGAGAAAAGAGAAGTTGTGTGGTAATTTCAAGAAGTGTTCTTTTTGTTTAGATCGAATTGTGTTTTTAGGTTATGTTGTGAGTAAGCAAGGTGTTGAAGTTGATGAAGAGAAGAAGGTTAGTGCTATTAAGAGCTGGCCTATTCCTAAATTGATAAGTGAGGTAAGAAGTTTTCATGGTTTGGCTAGTTTTTATAGGCGATTCCTTAAAGACTTTAGCTCCATTGGTGCACCACTTACGGAAGTAATAAAAAAGAATTGTGTTTTCAAGTGCGATAAGGATCAAGTGCGAGCATTTAATTTGTTAAAAGATAAGCTTTGTTCGACACCTTTTTTTTTACTAACTTTGCTAATTCTTTTGAAATTGAGTGTGATGCTTCAAGTGTTGGTGTTGGGGCTGTTCTTATGCAAGGAAAAAGACCAATTGCCTACTTTAGTGAAAAGCTCCATGGTGCTTCATTGAACTAGTCTACTTATGACAAGGAACTTTATGCTTTGGTTTGAGCTTTGGATAATTGGCAGCATTACCTATGTCCCAAAGAATTTGTCACTTAAACTGATCACCAAACATTAAAGTTCTTAAGGGGGGCAAGGTAAGTTAAATAAGAGGCATGCTAAATGGGGTTGAGTTCATTGAAACATTTCCTTATGTGATTAAGTACAAGCAAGGCAAAGAGAATGTTGTGGCAGATGCACTTTCAAGAAGGTATGCTTTACTCAATGCTTTAGGTGAACATGTTAAATCTCTTTACGAAAATGATTCTTATTTTTTTAACATTTTTAAGGCATGTGAGAAAGTTACATTCGGTAAGTTCTATAGAATGGATAGGTAATTTAAAGAGAATAAGTTGTGCATCCTATTTATTCTATGCAAACGTTGCTTGTTAAAGATCTCATGGGGGAGGTTTAATGGGACATTTTGATATTTTAAAATCTTTAGATACTTTAAAGGAACATTTCTATTGGCCTAAAATGAGGAGAGATGTGCAAAGAATTTGTGATAGATGTGTTGGGTGCAAACAGGCAAAATCTAAAGTTTTGAATCAAGGATTGTATACACCTTTACCTTTTTCTAGTGAATCTTGGATTGATATTTTAATGGATTTTGTTTTGGGTTTGTCTAGATCAAGGAAAGGAAAAGATTCAATTTTTGTAGTGAATGATAGGTTTTCAAAGATGTCACATTTCATACCTTGTAATAAAACTGATGATGCCACTAACATTGCAAATCTGTTCTTTAAGAAAGTAGTAGGTTTGCATGGAATTCAAAAAACAATTGTAAGTGATAGGGATGCAAAGTTTCTAAGTCATTTTTGGAAAGTTTTGTGGAGTAAATTAGGAACTAGGTTGTTGTTTTCTACTATTTGTCATCCACAAATTGATGGTCAAAAACTAAAGTTGTGAATAGAACTCTAGGAACTTTGTTGCGTACTATTGTCCAAAAGAATTTGAAGACTTGGAAGTGTGCATTCCATTTGTTGAGTTTGCATATAATAGAGTTGTGCATTCTATTACTGGTTATTCACCATTTGAGTTGTTTATGGTTTTAATCCTTTAACTCCTTTGGATTTTGTTCTTTTACCATGTAATGAAAGAACTACTTTAGATGGAAAGGAAAAGGCAGATTTGGTCAAAGAAACTACATGAAGATGTGATATGAAACCCGAGAATCAAAGATTACATCAAGAACTCTACATATATATTTAGCATAGATAACTTAAAACCCTAAACAAATCCTCCCTACCAAATCCACAATAATCTGTGATTGAGAACTTGAGTGATTGGGATGAAAGAAGCAAGAATGAATAAACGTCATAAGATAACTTGATAAGTTAATTCAATTCTTGATACGACAAAAAGAATAAGAATTCTCACTTGTCAAAATTCTACCAAAGGTAATGAAATTCATTCAATAATCGAAGTGTGTCATATTACATTGCAAAAGGAGATATTTATAGGCTAAAACACCTAGATTCTTCCAAATGATCATAATTAGATGACCTAGGGAACATGAACATAATTTAAATGACCTAGGGAACATGGTATTAAATGACCTAAGAAAACATAGTATTAAATGACTTAGGGAAACATAAATATAATTTAATTATCTAAGAAATGACCAAAATGATCCTAGACATTCATTCTAAATTTTGTCCACACACTTGGACAAAATTAATGATCTTCTTTGTTTTCTTTGACTTTTAAAATAGTTCATATGCGCTAAATTCTTATTGTACATCTTTGTACAAAGCCTTGAAATGTATGTTTTAGCTTCTTGGCTTGAAATTTTGTGATTGGACCAGCTGGCATTGTAATATCTTCTTCATGCTTCTCTTTAATGCCTTTTCAACCCATGTCCGGATCATTCCCTCCTTCAAAAGAATTTGTCCTCGAATCTGCATTTATATCAAACGGAGAAAGATCAGAAACGTTAAAAGTAGCGGACTTAGAATAGTCATCAGGAGATCAATTTGATAAGCATTATCATTGACTTTCTCCAACACTTGAAATGGTCCATTGCCTCTCGGATCCAACTTTGACTTCATTTGCTTTAGAAACCTTTCGTTTAGCATATGTACCCAAACGCAATTGTCAGGTTCAAGTATAAGTTGTTTTCACCCTTTATTAACCCTTTGCGCATAAACTTGGTTCTTCTTTTTAATCTGCTCACATGCTTTCTTATGGATAGCTTTAACCATCTCAGCCTTCATCTTACCATCTAAACTAAAAATTTCACTTAAAGGTAATATTAAATCCAAAACAGTTAATGGATAAAAACCATACACAATTTTAAAAGGTGAAAAACTTGTAAAAGAATGAATAGTACAATTATATGCAAACTCAATGAACGGCAAACAATCTTCCCAAGTTTTCAAATTCTTACCAATAACAACACGCAACAAAGTTTCCGAAGTTCGGTTGACAACTTTAGTTTGACCATCAGTTTGTGGATGACTAATAGAATATAAAAGTTTAGTTCCTAACTTACTCCACAAAGTTTTCCAAAAATGATTCAAGAATTTAACTTCACGATAAGAAACAATAGTCTTAGGTACACCATGTAACCTTACTACTTCTCTAAAGAACATATCAGCAATGTTTGTTGCATCATCGGTTTTGTGACATGCAATGAAATGTGCCATTTTACTAAACCTATCAACTACCACAAATATACTATCTTTATCTCTTTTAGTTTTACGCAAACCTAATACAAAATCCATAGAAATGTCAGTTCAGGGTTGAGTAGGAACTGGTAATGGAGTGTGTAAACCATGGGGTTTGGACTTAGATTTAGCCTGTATACATGCAATACAAGATGAACAAAGTTTCTCAACATCCCTACGCATGTTTGGCCAATAAAATGCTCAGTCAGAATGTCAAAATTTTATGCACACCAAAATGACCAATTAATCCCCCACTATGAGACTCACAAACAAGCAATTCACGCAATGAACATGTACGCACACAAATTGTCTTCCACGAAATAAAAATCTCTCATGCCTATAAAACTTATCAAATTTAGCATGTTCACAAGCAGTATAAAA